>PVJH01024383.1:0-33164 GCA_004026705.1 Nesogale talazaci | reverse complement strand
ATCCATCTATCTATTTCCATTTAAATAAATATAAAATAATTAGTGTCCTGGTTTTGTTTCTCTAGAGAACCCTGTCTGACAAAGAAGGCTATGCTTGTTTTTATATTTCAAAGCTTTCAGTTCTCTTAGAATTTCCAACACTGCCATTAATCGGTCAAGAGGGACAAGTAATTAAAAAACAAAAAAGGATAGAGCAGCAAGTTTTTTTAGAACAGCAGATAAAAATTTTGTTTGAGGAGAACAGAGAGAAATAGAGAGACAAAGAGAAAACAACTCCATAACCCTAACATTTTCCTTTTCAGAGCAAAACAAGAAATAGAAAAAAACTGTAATTTCACAGAATAATCCACTTTTTAAATAAAGCACTGCAGTAAACAAATATCGAATTAGTCAAGGATTGCACATCCAGTTTGGACCAGGCTGTATTTTTCAGAGACAAAGCTAATCCTCCATGCTGTTTAGTCTAATCTTTTAAAAAAAAATTCTTCTAAATTATTCAGATACAAAGGGACTGCTGATTTGATAATGCAACATCCCAACAAAGAAAATTTCCCCTGAGCAGATGAAAGGGGTTATTAGTGTACTGTACAGGGTTGTAATCTTGGGACTCTGGGCTTTCTCTTAAAGCAGAACTCATACTCCTCCCTCAATGCGAGAACATAAATGTGAAAGCAAGTAATATACTCAGTATATCATTCAATCCCTAAACAGTGCTGATGGCATTTTTTGATTGTTCTGTACCAAGATTTATAGAGGCTGATCACCCAACACTGTCAGTGTTCATTCTTTGCTTTGTTTTTCTCCTGGACTTGTGGCAAGTTTTTGTTGCTCTTTTTTCTTTCTCTCTTTGTGGTGACCTGTGACAGATTGCAGGAAGAACAATAATCTGGTGTTTGGAAGAGATCAGAACTACTTTTCACCTATAGATAAACACCTGACTGGCCTCTTGTGATGCTTCTTTAGTCATCTCTCTGTGGTGCCATAAGAAATGCTTTCAAATCACAGTGCACTGACCCATCATTTAAAAAGGTTTGGACCAATTGCACACTCAAAAAATGTTATGCAATTGCTGAGATACTGTGATTTAAATTAAGGTTGGGTTAGTGTGGCAGTCATGTGCTTATGTTAATTTTATGATTGAAATGTAGGGGTGGAGTCTAGACTGTTAATCTGGAGATAGCCATTGCCATTGAGTAGCCAATGAGGCCTCTATGTGGGCATGCCTTTCTCCTGAGACTTCTGGGAAATCTTGCGATATTTCCCTGGTGAAGATGAGAAGCTATCTTCCCCAGTGGTTGGGAGTTAGTCTCTGAGACGATGAATCATGGACAAGACAAGATGGCAGTGTCTGAGAAGCTGGAGGAGCCGGAGGAGAGGCCACACGGCTTTGTCCTGATGGAGCCAGACCTCTGAAGCTGGAGTGGCATGTCCTGATGGAGCCAGACCTCTGAAGCTGGAGTGGCATGTCCTGATGGAGCCAGACCTCTGAAGCTGGAGTGGCAAGCTGGAGTGGCTCCTGGAAGCGAGGAGCCATGGGGAGGCCCCCGCTAGTGCTGGGACTCTGCACCCACTGACCTGTGACTTTGTGAGTCAGAAGGAGACTTTATAGACTGATATAGGGCATATGGGCTAATATCGGACATATGACTTTGTACTGGACTGGATTGGGATGCTTTCTTAATGTCCTATTTCTCTTATATATAAACCTTTTCCTTTTATCGATATGCGTGTCTATGAAATTTGTTCCTCTAGCCTACCCGGACTAACACAGTTTTAGTGGTGATGATTGCAGTCTCCTGTGATTTTTTTTTGTTTTGTGTGGTTGTTTTGTTTTATGGTAGTAGGGAGTGGAATAAGTCATACAAGTAGAATATTAATGCAAATAATGTCACAGTATTAATAGAGAAATTACATCTCCCACTTGAGAGAGATTTAATAATGAGATGTATTATATGTCTACTGACCAGAGAGCTCAAATATCAGTGCTTAGGGCTCTATTTATTGAGAGGAAGCAGGGGGAATTAGGAAAGAGTACCATATCATGAGACAGTGTGCAGTGGATGAAATGGCTTGGGTCCCACATCTGACCCTGTCCGGCTACAGAAGAGGGAAGGAGAATCCAACTGCACATCTGTCCAATGATGATTCTTATGAAGATGATGTCAGACATGCCTCCACCTCCAATCTTCTTTTTCTTATTCTGATATCAATTCTCCCTCTCTCAGTGGTAGCCTCAATTCAACAAAACAGTGCAATGCCCTCACTGAACTCACAGGCAATATCATTTTTATTACCTTTATTTAGGTAGAAAGCTAATAGGTTACAAAAAATATTAAAGATAATGTTCTTTTGTCTAAAGTACTTCTTCTCAGGCATTCTGGCAGTCACATTGTATTAGTCTGGGTAAACTAGGGAAACAAATCCATAGAAACTCATATATATAAGAGAGAGTTTTATATAAAGCAAATTGTACCTTAAGAAAGCATTCCAATCCAGTGTTGTTCAAGCCCATAAGTCTAACCTTAGCCCATATGTCTGATACCAATCTACAAAACCCTCCTCAATCTCACAAAAGACACGATGATGCCGACTACAGTAGGAAAGCTAAATCAGTGAGCATGTAAGCATCTCAGTGCTGGCAAGGGTCTCTACCTGGCTGCGCCAGCTCCCAAGGCTGCCTCAGGGTAGGTCCAGGTGGCTTCTCCACAGGGATGCCTTGCAGGAAGTAAGCCTTGCAAGATGAAGCAGGGAACTGGCTAAGGCAGCTACATCCTGGTCCAACCATCCGAAAGCAAGAGTCCTGAGAACTAGAAAGCGGAGGCTCACTGAGCTACTTAGCTCTCTGCCTTTTAATTAATACCACCTGTGTTTATCAGCCAGGGCGACACAATAAACCTTAACTATCTCACACAGCTTCCTTTAGTCCTTGGCCTCTTAGACACAAGGCACCAGGTCTCTGACTTCTTTGGGTGAGGGCTACCCATTTCCTTTCCTGTGGATAAATAGCAAAAAGGCACATGACTCTGCAGCCAGACTCCTGCCCCAAGGCATTCGGACTCACTTTTTCTGTGGGCTCGGGAGCCTCTGCTCCATCTCACAGTCTTGGTGCTTCAGGCCCTGCTGCCTCTGCTGCTGCAGCCATTCACGCAGGGCCTTGCAGGACTTTCCTGGGGGCGTTCTTTCTTGAGAGGCTTAAGAGTGACTCTCTCCACACCAGAGGCTCTTGAGTGGCTCTGTTTCTTCGTGGCTCACTTTATACCCAGTGGAATGGCAAAACTGATCAGTCGTTTGCACCTTATTTGCATCCTCCCATGCAGTCATTTGGTGGGAAATACAGACTATGAATAGAAGAACCATATCAAGTAATTTCACTTCATTACAAAAGACATTTGCAGATTCCAGGACAGAGATTTCATCCCCCTGCTGTAGAGATATTTAGCTATATGATTAAGGAACGTCAGGGACTCAGATAGAATTGTGAGTGATGGTAATACATTCTTGGTTACACTCTGAATCTGTCAGTTTAACACTCATGGATACGGAGCA
Source organism: Nesogale talazaci (assembly GCA_004026705.1). Lineage (NCBI taxonomy): Eukaryota > Metazoa > Chordata > Mammalia > Afrosoricida > Tenrecidae > Nesogale > Nesogale talazaci. The sequence goes on along the minus strand of PVJH01024383.1, from coordinate 29,618 downwards.
CCAGAGATTGCCTCCATGCAATATGCCTAAAGCCCATTGCTTCCAGGCTGATTCCGACTCAGTTCCTCACCTGTAATGCTTTAAGATAAGATAGAATGTTCCATCAGGGTTCCCAAGGCTATTATCATTACAGAACCAGACTACTACGTCTTTCTCCCATGAAGGGTTTGTGGCTTCAAACAACTGATCTTTCAGTTGGCAGTTAAATGCGGAATCAGGAATCCTTGATGAGACATAAGGGCTGGCATCCAAGCCTTATACGTCTATCTATATGATATAGAGAACTGGGAGCAGGGTTCATTGCCTCAAAATCTGCAGGATTAGCCCTGGTGCTCAGGGGGGCTAGGCTACTAACTTTGAAATTGACCAAAATGTATTTCTATAGGCGTCCACTATGGCGGAGTTTGATAGAACTTTCTAGATGGATTTACTTTCTGTGCAAGAAACCTGGAGGGGAGTTGTTGCCTGTGAAATGGCACTCACTTTTCATAGGACCTCAAAGATAGAAAGAAACTTCATATATCTAAGCAAAAAGAGCAAGTGAGACCTTTGAAATCGTTGGACGTCAACTGATTCCTTTTGGTATAGTCATTTCTGGGTATTCCTTCCACATTCATTTGATATTTCCTGCATCTTTTATCTTCTTGCCCACTGAATCCGTCAATCTTTCAACTCATCTTACATATATTTTTTTCCATTCTTTCACTTTGTGAATGTTGAGAATCTTCTTTTTGGCTTCCTAACTCTAGGTCTTTATACATTTTATTAATTACTTCTCAATCTGCCTTTGAAATTGTCTGTTTAGTTCTTTTGTGTCATTTCTTCCATTTGTTTTAGGTACTATACCTTTTAACAGTAAGTTTCAGAGTCTCTTCCGACACTCACTCTGGTCTTTTGTTCGTTCCTCTTTTAATGATCCTTTGCTTTATCCTGGTATTAAGTTCTTGATGCTAGCCCATAACTATTCTGCTCTCTGTCATTAATGTTCAATGTATCAATAATCTATTCTTGAAACAGTCTCTAAATGTAGGTGGAATAAGGAGTCCTCATAGTGTGGTTGTCACTCTTGGGCTGCAAATCCCTAAGGATGGCAGTTTGAAACCACCAGTAGCTCTGAGGATGAAAGACGGGGCTTTCTTTTCTCCTAAGCCAGTGGTTTTCAACCTGTAGGTTGCGACCCCTTTGGGGGTCAAATGACTCTTTCACAGGGTCTCCCAATTCATAACAATAGCAAAATTACAGTTATGAAGTAGCAACAAAAACAATTTTATGGTTGGGGGTCACCATAACATGAGGTACTATATTAAAGGGTCACAACATTAGGAAGGTTGAGAACCACTGTCCTAAACTGTTACTGTCTCAGGAAGCCACAGGGGATGGCTATGAGTCGAAGAGTGAGATTGGGTGTCAAGTGACCAGACGTCCCACTTTTAGACAATTTAACAATGTCCTGCTTCATTTTAAAATTAAAATAAATATATTACAATACTATTCTTGTGTTCTATGCAAATTTTCGTTGCTCCGTATAGACCAAAATTCTAATCAAGGACACCGCCCCCCCCCCTTACCGGTCAATGGTGTCCCACTTAAAATTTAGTCACTTTAATTTGGTTTTTATGGATTTACCAAAGAAACCTACTTCAACCAGAACTTGCATAAGAGCAATTGATGATTTGTTTTACCTTGAACAAATTTGTTCTGCCTCGAACCTTGTTATGACTTATCATATTGAACTTCTTGATTGTGTCTTCTCACAGGTATAGTCAACTTGATTCCTGTATATTTTATCCAAAAAGGTTCACATGTGTAGTAACTATTTTTTTGGTTGAAAAAAGATACTTGCAATAAAGAGGTCATTGATCTTACAAAATTCTATCATATGGTCTCCAACTTCATTTCTACCCTCAAGGTCATATCTTCCAAATACTCATCCTTCCTCCTTGTTTGAAGTTTGCCTTCCAGTCACCAGAATTTATCGATGCATCTTTTTTTAAAAGTCATTTTATTGGGGGCTCTTTTCTTATTGGGAGCTCTTACAGCTTTTATAACATTTCATACATCAATTGTATCAAACATATTTGTACATCTGTTGCCATCATTTCCAAAGCTTTTTTATTTGAGCCCTCATTGTAAGTTTTTTTTTCTTTAAAATTAAATCATTTTATTGGGGGTTCATACAACTCCTATTCAATGCATCTTGATTGTATGTTTGATCATTTTTCAGACAGAATAAATGGGTCAGTTTTTTAACATCATCATTAGTTTTACTAATTTAATGGATAAATGGGAATAATATTTGCTTTAACTGGTCTTTCTTGAAGGTATGCGGATATTGTTCCCTCATTTGACAGCATTGTACTTCAAAATAAATCTTGAGATGTTCATTTTGATGATGACTGCAATGCTAGTCTTCTTGAGGCTGACATTCCCAGGACAGTAAATCATGCTATTGCCCAATTTAAAATGACCAATAGCAACCCACTTGAGCCATTAGTGCTTAGGGTATTGACCTTATAGGTTGCTTTATTTTTGACCACTTCTAATTTTTCTAGATTGTGCCTTCATCAATTTCATGTTCTGATTATTAGTGGATTTTGCAGCTATTTCTTCTCATTCATGTCATGACATCAAAAAATCAGGGATGCGAGAACATTACTCAATTCACATCAATAAAGTCAACTCTACTTTGGGGAGGCAGCTTTTCTCCAGTACTCTTTTGAGTAGTTTGCAACTGAAGGACTCATCTTTTAGTACGCCAATGTCCCACTGCTATTCAGTATATTTTTAATAGCTAAATTTTCAGAAGTGGTCAGCCTACTCCTTTTTCCTAATCTGTCTTGGTCTGGAATGTCCACTGAAAGGTGTCTATCTTAATTGATCCTTCTGGGATTTGAAATGCAGTAGCTTATCTTCCAACATTACAGAACTTGGAAGACATTTCACTATAACAAACTGATGGATGACTGGTGGTACTTTTGTTTTAAACAGATTCTGTAGTGACTTAGAATATTTTAATCACAATTTTTCTTTTTAAGTGCTTTATTTTGATTCAACAGTTGGTTGGCTGAACCAGCAATCAGTCTTGTACTTCTTTCTCAATCACTCTCTCACCTTTGACTTTTAACACAATGTTTAGTTTAGTTCTTTAAACTTTATGGGTAAGATTATATTTGGGACCCTTCTGTATTTAATTTAATAATACCTTTGTAAATGTCATTCATGTCATTGAGTGTAACATAGTTCTTTCTTACAACTATATAATATTTTATTATATGATTATCAAAATTAGCAACTCTACTGTTATACCAGCTATTAGAAATTATGTCACTGTGGTGGTCTTGTATGTATTTTTTGGTTTATAAGTGTTTTCAATTTGTTGTATATATAGCTAAGGACTGTAGCTATTACATCTTTAAGTATGAATATATTCAGGTTTATTAGATATTTTTCCAAACTGCTTAAAGCAGTGCATGCAAGTTGCTGATTTCCATCTGATGTTTGACTTGCCAGTCTTTTAAAATTCAGTCATTCTATCAATTGTGTAGCGGTAGCTTAGTGTTAATTTAGTATCCTTATGATTAGTGGAGCTGAACACTTTTTCCTATATTTATGAGACATTTGACATCCTCATTTTGTGAAGAACCTCTTCAAGTGCTTTCCTATTTTTCTGTCATGTTCCTGCCTTTGACTTAGTGATTTGTAGAAATTGCTTATTTCATAAAAAGTGTTTTATACATTCTGGAGACAGTTGTATATTTGTGTTATACATATCACCTCCAGGCAGTGACATACTTATTTTCCCCCTTCTGCCTCCTTTTCTTGTTGCTCGTCTTCTTTTTTATCATTGTTGCTGGTTGGTTGTTCTCATGCGTGTTCTGTGTATGTTTTCGTTCTGCTTTATCTAGTGTGTGCAGTTTGGCCAATCATTTTCATGCTATCCCCAAAGAGTGATGAAATGCAATTGTGCTTAAAAAAAATAAATCCCAAAACGTTTTATTGGGGCTCTTGCAGCTCTTATCCATACATCCATTTATTGTATCAAGTACGTTCATACATATTTGCCATCATTCTTTTCTTTTTTTCTTGTTTTTTTTTTAAATTTCTAGAACCAGATCTAAAAAAGATAGAAAAGTTTGATACTATTAAAAGGCAACAGTTGTAAACAAGTGCAGACTTAGAAAAGGGGCTTCTAGGCTTGGCGCAAATGTGGAAGTGTCCTCTTGGCACAAAGTCCAAGACTGTTTGTGGAACAACAGAAACGACTATGTGTTCCCACATCTCAAGATTTGTGTGCCCCAGTCTTGGGGTAAGTGAAGAGGTCTTCCCACCCCTTTAACTGGCTCAGTCTTGGAACCGGAAGCAGTCACTTGCAATCTTCCCCACAGTGTTGCTGGGGGAGGCCTGGGCTGTCAGGATGAAGTTCTGATGGAAGTCCCTTTGTTTGTTGCCTTCAAACTTCACCGTCCCACAGACAACAACCAGGACTGTGGTCTGGCTTGGGGTGGCTTCATCATGAACAGGTTGACAGTCTATCACGTTGATCTGGAACGCACTGGAAGGCAACATTTCAAAAAACTCACTCAAGGATTCTTGTCCTGAAACAGCATTTCAATTCCACACCAGGGTAGCTGTTCCCATGTGCAGACAATGGGGCAGCAGACGCCTTCGCTTCTCCGTGGTGGTGTAGTAGATGTTAACAAACTCCTCTGCAGCTCGGCATGCCTGATCCACGACGGTCTTGAAATCTACTGATGACATCTCGGGTTCTGCTGGAGGAGACCTCTGCCTGGGTGTTTCCTCCACTGCAGGAAGCCAGGAACTGAGGGAGTGAAGGGCAGAAAGTCGTCGTTTTCTCCACTTTCTCCCCAGCGGGAGGGCAGCAGGCGCCCCATGCAACCGCAACCGCATGACGCCGTGGCCCTGGAGGGACCTAGAGGCCTGAGACGCCGCTGCGGGTCCCAGGGCACATTCCTGTGGGAGGTCCTCCAATCTCCAATCTCGCGTAAGACCCCGCCATCATGCTTTTCAAAACATTTTCTTTTTACTTGAGCCCTTGGTATCAGCTCATTTTCCCCCTCCCCCACACTCCCTCCCTTATAATCCTGTATCAATGTAGTCTCCCTTCATCCACTTTTCTGCTGTTCATCCCCCTAGGAGGAGGTTTTATGTCAATCATTGTCATTGGTCCCACTTTCTCCCCCCCACCCTGCTCGCCGTCCTCCTGGTATTGCTACTCCTGTTATTGGTCTTAAGGGGTATCTGTCCTGGATTCCCTGTATTGCGAGCTCTAATCTGTATCAGTGCAAATGGTCTGCACTGGCAACTGGTCTGGTCTAGCGGATTTGTAAGGTAGAATAGGGGTTCTAGTAAGAGTGGGTGGAGGTAGTACTAAAGAACTAGAGGAAAGTTATATGCTTCATCAATGCTACACTGAACTCTGACTTGCGACCCTTCTGTGAGGGAATGCCAATTGTCTACAGATGGACTTTGGGTCTCCACTCTGCTCTTCTCCTCATTCCCATCAATATAATTTTGTGTTCTGGGTCTTTGATGCCTGATATATGATCCCATAGATATTTCATGATCATACAGGCTGCTGTGCTTCTTCCATGTTGACTTTGCGGCTTCTTACCTACATGGCCACTTGTTTTTCTTCAAGTATTGAAAACTCCATACTCTCTATGTTTTGATTGCTAGGAAAAACCAAAGGGGTCCTCTACTTACAGGTCTACTCTCATCTAAGATGAAAAAAAATGTTAATTTTGAGTAACTTAGAGTTAAGAGGGACAAGCTCTTAGGGCGAAGATTAGGAGATTGGGAATTAACTGTTCTGCATAAGAAATAAGCTATAAGAGTCCAATAAGATGATGATCAGGGAGGCACTCAGTTGGGTATTCCATGGAGACCAGAAAGGGAGAGAGGGAACAGATCTCAACCTGATGCATCAAGCCTTGAAGACAACATACTGGCATGAGACGTGAACTAACAGAGAAGTCTGTGGGAAGCCCCAATCTCAGCTACATGGACCCCCTAACCAGAAGATGGGACTACAGGGAAGAGCACTGAAGATACAGTCTGGGGAGAAGAGTGGATCTGCCCAGACCACATGGGAGCAAACTAAGAGGGGAGGGGGGCGGGGAGAGAGAGGGAGGTAGAGCGAGAGAAGAGAAGAGAAGAGAAGAGAAGAGAGAGAGAGAGAGAGAGAGAGAGAGAGAGAGAGAGAGGTTGCAGCCTAACCCATCAAGCTCCAAGGACAATATTCTTGGTTGGAGCAGCCAATGCACAGAGGACTGTACGGCCAGCCCCATCACAAGATACAACATCACCTCACTGACCCATACTGCTATGAGGGATAGGACTGGAGACAAGTATGGGAATTGTGCCAGGTCTGACCACCCTCCCCCACCCTCACACACACTAGGGCAAAACACAAAGGGAGCACAACAGAGCAGCAAGGGTAGTGAAGCAATGAAGTCCCCAGAGAATCCCAAAAATAGACTTTGGGGGCATGGCTTGGCACTTCATCAGACTTGATTAGAAAACATTAATAAGGATCAACAGACAGACCTAGATATTTATGGGTTTTACTTTTTTCCTTTTTTTTCAGGCCTATCTATATAAGATAGGCAGGATAAACAATCCTGAGGAGAAAACAATGGGACCAACAATTACAGGGCAACATGGGAGAGAGAAAGGTGGGGAAAAGGAAGGGGGCAGCCAACAAACTCAGGGACAAGGGAGCAACATATGATGAAGAATAAATGATGATGAGGGTGTAAAATGCCTGGTGGGATCTGATCAAGTGCAATGTAGCTGAAAACAAGTACTGAGAACTAAATGAAGGCCAAACATGATTGTGGGAAAGGAGAAAAGAAAATAGAGACAAGAACTCAGAGGCAGAAGACATTTATAGATATAAATACAGGCACATATGCATGTAAATATATATAAAAATAATAGGATATAGGCTTACGTACACACACATATATATATGTAAAGTATTAAGGTGGCTGACAGACATTGAAACTCTACTCAAGTGCTTTCTCAATTGAAGAACACTATGTTCTGATAACCTGGCATTCTGTGATACGCACCTTTCCAACTTGATTGCTTAAGATAAAAGGGATACATAAACAAATGTGGTGAAGAAAGTAGATGATGCCCAGCTATCAAAAGATATAGCGTCTGGGGTCTTAAAAGCTTGAGGATAAACAAGTGACTATCTAGCAGGGAAGCAACAAAGTCCACATGTAAGAAGCACACCAGTCTGTCTTCAGGAGATGTTGATTGGATCAGTTATCAAGCATAAGAAGACCCAAAACAAGCAATCATATCTATGTGAATGAGGGGGATCAAAGTGGGGAAACTAAGCCATCTGTAGACAATTGGACATCCCCTTACAGAAGGGTCACAAGGAAGGGATGAGCCAGCCAGGTGCAGTATAGCACTGGGGAAGCATGCAACATTCTTCTAGTTCTTGAATGGTTCCCCCTACACACACACACACACACACACACACAATCATGACCCCAGTTCTACCTTACAAATCCTGGCAGACCAAGCATGTACATGAGCTCTTGACATACAGAACCCAGGACAGATAAATTCTCAGGAACAGTAATGTGTGGGTAGGGGGAAAGTGGAGGGAGAAAGGGTGACCCAGTCACATTCATCAGTGTATTAAATAGCTACTCCTATTCCCTTGGGTGATGAGCAACAAAAATGTGGGTGAAGGGAGATAGCGGATAGGGTAAAATATGAAAATAATAACAATTTATTAAGGGTTCATGACAGTGAGAGAGTGGAAGAGAGAGAGAAAAAAGAGGAGCTGATACCAAGGACTCAAGTAGAAAAAAAATGATTTGAAAAGGGTGATGGCAACCTATGTACAAATGTGCTTGATACATTGGATATATAGATTGTTAATAAGAGCTGTAAGAGCCCCCAATAAGATGATTTAACAAAATAAAAAAAAGTCACTATCAGCACACAATATTCGGTGATTCTATGGTATCTTATATCATTGTCACTATTTTAAGTAGTCTGGTATATTTTCAGGTAATGGTAACTTAAAAAAAACTTTATATCTTTACCTTGTCCACAATCCCCCTTTTCCTTTTAATTGGAGCCAACTACCTATTAGTTTAAGTTAGTTTAGTGAAAGAAAAGGGATGTGAATTGGTAATTGGTAACTAATGAAAAGACCAACTATTGAGTAATGATGATAGTTTCCCACTGTAGAAGGTGAACGATGGTGGGCAGTTCAAATCCTATAGCAGTTATAGGTGCTTATATCAGCAAGATGATCCTAAACTTAGAGCACTAGGATATCCTTCAAGGATATCCTGTATAAACTGAATCCATCAAATCAGAAGATGTCTGATCATTTATATCACTTTGATTTATTAGAAGAAACAGCTGGTTGCATCTGATCCATCCTTCCCTGATGTTTACTGAAACATGGTATTAAATTTTTTCCTTTCAGCATATTTTTCTTTTTGTTATGTAAGCATTATAGTTTTTGTGTTTCTTGAACCTGGCAAGATGTAACAATATCGAGTGTGTGGGAACTTTGACTAAGCTCACTTTGAGGATGTATATGCCCCCTACTCCCTGTAATGACCTTCAGGCTGGTGACAGTGGGAATATCTCATGCATGTAAAAACTGATATCAGCCAGGAGAATTAGTCAGCACATTCAAGTATTCTTCCCAGTCTCCTGTGAATGTGAAATGAGAGCAGTTTCTGCACAGTCAACAGAATCAATTTCTCTCCAGGTGACTGAGGTCTGCCTAAGAAAGGGACTGCATAAATGCACCAGAAGAAGAGCCTTTTCATTGAATGTGAGCCTTAGAGTTGCTAATAATGAAATAAATAGCCAATCTCCTAAAAAAACAACTTATTTCAAATAAATCATTAGGTAGATTTACTTGAGGAAAATGTTTTCCCTGAGATTTCCAAGTGCTCTTAAAAATTCTTCAGGAAATTGGGATGACAGATGGTAGACCTGAAATTAGTAATAGTCACTTCTGAATTATGTGTTTGATGTCTAACAGAATTAGAGGCACAAAGAATGCTAAAGTATTTTCTTTGATGTGAAAATTTGATGGAGTCATTTAATTCTTTTGTTCTCTGAAGAATATTTATGAAATTCCTATTATGTATCAGGCCTATGGTGCACACTGAGCAACATGGGCTGTGTATTTTTCATGATGATGGATCTTGATCGTAGTAAACCTTCTGTGGTAGAATATATTTCATATCACAAAATGAGTCAATAGAATTTTATTTTGCCTTCTCAAAATAGTGAACATAATGAATTGAAATTGTTTTCATCAAGAGATAAAACGAAGGATTTGATAGGAATGTACCCTCAAGAATGTAGATAGTAGAGCCAGTGTGAGAACAAAATTCTATACTGTTCAAGAACGAGCCTAAATTGGTAAGGGGTAGAGCAATGGGTTGCCTAATTAGTAGAGGAAGGGAAGAGGGAAGGTGAGATAAGTAGTGGGAAGGAGAATTTATTGAGCACCTTTTTTAGTGTCACATTTTATTTAATCTGCACAAGATACCTATGAAATATGCGATATCATTTGCAATGTCATCATCTGTCAAGTAGTTATAATCATACTATTATTTACTTAAAATAAATAGTCTGTGGATTATTGTGATCATTAAATAAAATCCGAGAAACTTCTGGAACAAAGCAGGAGCCCAACTTTAAAAATAGATTACTATATACAATATCATGTTTGGGAAAGAGTAGCTGGACAGTGAGGAATGAAAATGGAAGAGAAGCAGAAGTTGTACTGTGGGGCAGAAGAGAAATCTAGGGAGAGAATTCTGATTGATTCAGTCTCACCTGTGCTCCGCTGCTCAGGCAGTTTTTAGGAAAATATTTGAAAAGGAGAAAAAAATTGTCTAGGCCATTTCACTTCTCATTTGGTGGTTCCTTCCTAACCCAAATCTCAGTCTTGGCACAACTCTATAACTTTGCAGAATTTTTCACCATCTATCGCTTCAGGTCTTTAAGACTACTTTCCCTCATCTTCCAGATATTTAGACTCTTGCCTCTGTTCTATTTCTTCTGTAGTCAACCTATATCTTTGTTAGATTTATGTTATTCTACTGTGGATAGTATTGTGTATTTTCTGAATGATAATTCATATGTAATTAGATGGTTTATGGGGACCAGCAGTCATATCAGGGAAGTGATTCTGTGAAAATGAGTTTTAGATTCCATGTCACAGGGGTTTTAGAGATGACTAGGCTGAACTAGACTCTCCCACTGTCCTCATATCACAAAGCTACTTATGGCTCATTTATTCTAGGAACCGCCCCATACCTTGTAGCAGAGGACTGTCAAGTGCCCTTTAAAGATGAACTGTTTACTCTCTAATGTAGGCCAACTTTAGAGTTTGGGAAGATGAGACACTGAATAATCTTAGTATTATTCATTCATTCACTTCTTCACACTTTTTTTTCATAGATAGTTCTATGTCTTCCATTCTATAGTTTTTTGATGGAAGGAAAAGAATTAGCCAACTGTCACTGTTTTAGGGGGAATGAATTTACAATATATTGCATTTTGGTGAACACTTGCATATAACTCAAGAATTGCTTTCCATCCCCCCCAGGCTCTTTTTTTATTAAATGGCCACTAGATACATACACATACATACTGCTAATACATTTTTGAATTATTCTTCTTGTATGACTGCTTTCTCAGTGGCTTGGGGCTTTAGATCTGTCTCCCAGTGTTCAGTTAAGGGAGAAACTCTGGCTAAATTTTTGTAATGGTTTAGTTTTGTATTAAAGTACTCAAGTCATATTCTTCATCTGGGGTTTGAAAGGTGCATTAAAGAAATTGAAAATATGTACACCATGAAACCCATTGTGATTTATATCGCTTCAAAGTTGAAAGTTTTCAGTGTCTTTATACTTTGTGAAGAAAAATATTGATCTTGTCCAAAGAACACACTGGAGCATTAAAAAAAAAACATGGAAAATTCCATTACTCGTTAAATCCACTTTTCCATAAGTTATTTCATACATACTTACTGCATCACTTGAAAAAAGAACAAAACAGAGAGATTTCATTTCTTTCCTTGTTTTTTGTTCATGCCCGCTGTACAGCCATTTAAAAGTTGCCTCCTGATATATGTTCTCCACAATTTAACTGTTTTAATCAATGAAACCTGTGGCTAAAATTGCATCTAGGCTACCATTAGAATATTTCTGACTAACCCATGGAGTTTATAAATAAGGTGTCATTTCTTTTGGTCAATTGTACTTTCTGTGTAAACAAAAGCATCTTCTCACAATTGGCTGTAAGATTATCCTTCCAGGTTAAAGCTATGAATTCCAGAAGGCCTCTTCAAAACCCTATGGTGGATCAAGCACTTAAGAAAACATTGCTGGAAACGTCTTGCTTTCTTCTGTGTTTTTCTGAGAATTTTCCCTATAAATCCGGTACAGAAATACTCTGTTCTTTTTAGAACTGGGATAGTTACTAGCAGCTTCTAGAAATTAAACTAGTTTAATAGCAGTAAACCATAGTGGGATACTGCTAACAGCTAAAATCAAGTGTAGAATATCGGAATGATATGGATGAATTTGGGGTCATATTTAGGTGATTTTTTTCCCACCCGTTTATTGACCGTGAAGTCTCTTAGACAATTTTCAAGTTAAGGTTTCATTATTGCCCCCTTAAGGGGAAACTACTGCAACTGTTCTCTCCTCATGGCAGCATCTCTGTAATTAGGCACTTCTACTTCACCATCAGGATGGACTAGTGATGGAGGATATAATACACTGTAGGAACGATGAAGGCTGCCTCACACATTTCTTAGGACACTCATGAACAGGGTTCAGAGAACTCTTGCTGGAATTTATTAAAGGAACAAATCAAAATATAGTTTTTGATATCAAAATCAGAACAAGATAAATGAAACCGCGCTTAGTTTCCACAACAGAATCAGTCATCAGGCACACACATTTTATTTAGGTGACAAACACATTTTCAACTTTTAGTAATATTGTCTGACCAAAGTCTGGGCTAAAATTATCATGTTATTTTACCCTTGGTATATTTTGCCATGCAACATAAGGCTGCTGGCGAAGAGTTTTTAGTCAAGATCATTCCTGGGGCCGCTGCTTTGGTAGGCGGTAATACTAGGTATTACTAGTAGGTAATACTAAGGAAACACATAGTATCTGGACTCTCCAAGGAACGTATGCTTAAGGAGAATGACTGACACATACACAGCATTTCTCCTCTACAATGTGTGGGGATCATTTTTCCCAGGGCATTATCAGTCTATACAGATTTGTTCCATTTGCACAGAACACTGGGCTCTCAGTGCAGTTTCCAGTTCTGCCTCATAGTTTTACATAGTGAAAAGTCAGCAAATGTCCCCCATACTAGAATACTCTGACCTTTCACTAGTGTATCACCGTTGTAAGATGCTTAAAATAGCTTGAATCAGCCAATTATCTTTCCATGGGTATTTGCTATAACTCTGAAACTCTGCTCTGTCTTTCATGTATTTAACTTCACTTCATGCTTATGACTATTGAAGCAGTCTCTTTTATATCGGGATGTAATGAAGGTAAGAAGTTTCCAGGGCATTCTCCAGGTTATATTTTCCCCACCCCAGTTTCACTGCTGCTGATAGTGGCAACATGAAATACCCCCATTGTGTGGACCCTGCTGTTGGCAGTCCAATGTATAACTGACTATGCCGCCAGAATTCCTTGGTACATAGAGAAGGGGACTAAAACTCTATCACTACTTGGCTTCCAGTTTGTACATGCACAGGTTCATCCCAAGCAAAACATGTTTAAGCATGTTTCTGTAACCCATGGTTGGCTGCAGACAAGTTCACTCAATACTAGCTAGGTCTTAGAACAACCTTTCTAATGCCATGACTCTTTAAAAAATACAGTTCCCCATGTGGTGGTAACCCCCCAACCATAAAATTATTTTTATTGCTATTTTATAAATGTAATTTTGCTACTGTTATGAATCATAATGTAAATATATGATATGCAGGGTATATTTTCATCACTACAAATTGAACATAATGAAAGCATAGTGATTAATCACAAAAACAATATGTAATTTCATATTGTGAAATATTTATTTCTAATGATAAACAAGTGAGAATTTTGTCTTGAAGCATGGTGTAGCATGGGTAACAGTCTTCATGCTGGTTACTGTATGTGGACATATTTGTTTGTGGGTGGACCCATTTGGAAACAGATATAGAAGCCATGTTTTGGTTCCCAATAGCATTAGAAATATGTGTTTTCTGATGGTCTTAGGTGATCCTTATGAAAGAGTCATTCAACCCCTAAGGGGGTCACAACCCATTGTCTTAGACAGTTAGTGTGCCTTGAAATAAAAAATAAGTCCAATCAGAACAGTGGCTTCTGAGGGGATTTGCTGAGCGAGATAAATTTTCTAGCTGGTTCAGGGTTGACTGCTATTTTAGAATTCATTTTGGAAGGTTATGGCAACTGTTTTTAGGATCCCCAAGGAGTCATCTGGAGAGATATTTCTCGAATGACACAGACAATCATGGGGTTTATTAAGGAGTTTTAAGAAAAAAAAAACATGGTAAAAAGAAGAGCAGGAAATTGTACTGCGGAATGTTTTTCTCCTCATCACGACAAAGGCACCTGCTTATTCTTAGAAGTGAGGAAGGACTGTCCTAGGGGAATTTCACTGGGAAACCTTATCTCATTTCTTTTTGTTTCCTAAAGTCCAAGAATCTTTTTAAAAGAATGCCATCAGAGTACCATGAAAGAAAGATGCAGAAGCTACTGATGTGAGTGAATCAGAGAGATCAACATTCTTCACAGGAGGGAAGCGCTTTCAGAAGGGTGGAGAACTAGATGAGGGATATGTTAAGAAACAGTTGCTTCACATTCCAATATTTTATTTAATGAAGTTTTCATTCTTTTGTAGTCATGCTTTTTTGAGAGTATGTGTGTGTATGTGTCTCCTACCCTAAGCAGTGCTGAAGCCCGTGGGTGGTGCAAATAATTAAATGCTTAAACAAAGAATAGTCCTTTCAAGTCCACCTCTTGGTATAGAAGCCAGAAAAATCATCTTAAAAACGCTAGGAAACCACAGTTCTAGATGGGATCCCCATGATCCTAGACTAAATTAATGGTGTCTGTTTTTTAAAGCACTACTATTGTAATTAATTCTTATATGGAATTTATTTTTCTTGTTTAGCACTAATATATATGAAAGAGTGGTATAATTGTCAGGATTGGGTATAGCCCTCCAGATTACTTATCCCTTAAACATTTATAGTAGTTTGAGTATCATAAGAAAACAAAAAGAGTAGAAGACAAGTACAATTGAAATTAACTTGAAGTCTTTAGTGACCATCAAGTTCATGTGAAAGAAAAAAGTACACATACTTTGTATATTACCATATTTTTCAGACCATAAGATGGGGAAAAATGGGGATGTGTCTTGTGGTTCGAAGGTGTGGTAACCCAGAACATTTTAGTATACTGGTACTATTTGGTTCAGAATATTTTTTTCTTGTTTTCCTGCACTAAAATTTGGGTGTGTCTTATGGTCAGGTGCATCTTATGGTCTAAAAAATACAGTACATGTATTATAAACTGTATCCATATAAAAGTTGCATTTTTCAATAGGAGATAAAATATATTTTATAAAAAGTGCAAAACTTTCCTGCCCACTGATGCAGCTGCAGCAATGATATATATTAAAGATATTTTTAATAAAGATATTTTGACATTGTACTTCTTTATCTTAAAATGGTAGGTACCTACAACTGTAGGCGTCAATCTTGGTGTATATAAAAATTTGATGTTCTTTTTTATTTATTTTATAATTCATTTTATTGGGGGCTCATAGAACTCCTATCATGATCAGTACCTACGTCACTTGTTTGCAGACCACATTTGCACATTTGTTGCCATCATTATTCTCAAAACATCCTCCTCTATGTAGGCCCCTGGTATCAGCTCCCCATATTTCTCCTCCTTTCCTACTTCCCCTTCCCCCATAAACCCATAACAATGACCCAAATGTCATTATTTTGTATCATACACTGTCCGAAATGTTCCTTCACCCACTTCCCTGTTGTCCGTACCCCATAGAGGAGGTTATATGTAGATCACTGCAATTGGCTCCCCCTTTCTACTCCCCCTTCCCTCCACCCTCCTGGCATCACCCCTCTCACCCTTGGTCCTGAATGGATCATCGGTCCTGAATTGCTCTTGCTACCAGCTCAAGGGTACATTCCCTGGTTTAGCTGGATTTGTAAGGTAGAATTGGGATCATGATAGTGGGAGGGAGGAAGCATTTCAGAACTAGAGGAAAGTTGCACATTTCATTGTGGCTACACTGTACCTTGACTGACTCGTCTCCTCCCTACAACCCCTCTGTAAGGGGCTGTTACTTTACCTATTGATGGACTTTGCACTCCCAATCTGTACTCTCTCTCATTTATACTGATATAATTTTTAGTTCTTTGATGCTTTATACCTGATCCCTTTGGCACCTCATCGTTACACAGGCTGATGTGCTTCTTCTATGTGGGTCTTGTTGCCTCTGAGCTAGATGGCTGCTTGTTTACTTTCAAGCCTTTAAGACCCCAGGTGCTACATCTTTTGATAGCCAGGCACCATCAGGTTACTTTACCACATTTGCTTAAGCACACATTTTTCATCAGTGAACATATCAGGAAAGTGGGCACGCAATGATATGATTTTTAGTTCTTGAAGCCTGATTACTGATTCCTTTGACACCTTGTGATCACACAAGCTAGTGTGCTTCTTCCATGTGGGCTTTGTGGCTTCTGAGCTCAATGGCTTCTTGCTTACTTTCAAGCCTTTAAGACCCCAGATGTTACATCTTTTGATAGCTGGGCACCATCAGCTTTCTTCACCACTTGTGCTTATGCACACATTTGTCTTCAGTGATTGTGTCAGAAAGGAGAACATCATGGAATGCCAACTTAATAGAATAAAGTGTTCTTGCATCGAGGAACAACTTGAGTGGAGGTCCAAATGCCCATCTGCTGTCTTAATACTAATCCTATATGTGTATGCACATAGATCTATTTCCCCATCGACATTATATAAACATACTCACCTATGTACATGCCTATATTTAGGCCTCTATAAATGCCTTTTTACCCCCTTCCCCCAGTTCTTTCCTCTACTTTCTTTTACTTTCCTCTTGTCCCACTGTCATGCTCAGCCTCCATTTGGGTTTCAGTCTCTTCTCTCTGTGCCATTACTCTTGATCAATCATGCCATACCTTTTCTCAGCTTCTTTGGAGCACTTCCATCATCATGACTAGCAGTGGGTGTAGGTCACACAGCGTTATTCAAGCTTTATGGTTTTGCACTAAACACAGTGACAATTATGCAAGAATCACAAAGGACCACTATTGTGATAGGCAATTTACCGCACAGACAAAATGCTCTCATAGAGATGTTAAAAAAATCTTAGGGTAATTGGATTTCATGTTGTTCAAGGGTCAACTTATTTTTCTGCTTGCTTCATTTTTCACTCCACCCAAAACCTCTAATAATGATAGACTTTAAAAAATATTATTAGTATTATGCCCAATGATGCTGCAGCACAAAACCAATGATACCTGCTTTAACAATTGACTTAATTCGTCTAACTACAGCCCTCTTTGTCTTTGATATCTTACCTTCTCTAGATACCCAGTCGATGTAGCTTGTGCTGCATGTAAAAATTATCACCTGGTTTGAACCTTGAAGGTGAAATGCTCTAAGGACAGGATTAAATTATGTTCATCTGCTGGGAATTCATAGAAACATCTTGGAAGAATTTTAAAAACATGAAATTATAAGACATTCAGAAGTTGGCTTACTTCCAGTTTTGCCATTTACCTGGCAGTGTGATCCTGAATACTGTTCTTAAACTTGCACCACCAGTGATTTCCACAAAGTAGAGGTAGTAATATGTTAATTTCAGGATTGTATGAAGACTTGCATAGCATAGTAAATGATTATTCCCTATTTATACTGTTTATAGACTACGTTGCTGCTTAGAAGTGTCTTTGGCATACACAGAAACTACTAAAACAGTCATTCATTTACGCAAATAGAATGAATGGGAGAGCAGTTGAGATAAAACCTTAGTGGACTTCAGGACTAATTGAATTTTAGTACTGCAACTTATTTGCTGACATTTCCTCTGTGCTCATGTTTGTATGGTAAATAACTGTCTGATCCAGCAGTTAGCTGAAGTGCATCATACCTAAGCTTCTCTTTGCTGTGTACAACAAACCCTATCTACAGTCCTATTGAGGAGGTATTAATATATGATGGGGTTTCCCCCACCAAGTCAGATTTTTTTTCAAAACTATTTATGTATTTAAATTTTCCATAAGAAAACTTATCACCTTCAAAGTACTCTCCATTGCACGGAATACATTTGTCAAATCTCTGACTCCAATATTGGAAACATTTTTCAAACTCATCTCTTTGGATGGCTGACTGTACATGCCTAATTTTTTCCCCCTTCACTTTCCTATGTTGTTCAATTGCTGTCTTTTCATGCCCCTCTGCATTTGCAGAAACAAAAAGAAGTCCTACAGAGGGAGCTCAGGTGAATAAGGTGTTTGGGGCAAGTAGCACACTTTTGCCTAAAAATGGCACACTGAGATGGCTGCATGAGCAGGTGCATTATCATGGCGGAGCCAGACTCCTGTCTGCCACAATTCAGGCCTTTTTTGTCCCACATTGTTATACAATGTCTTCAGAACCTCTCATGAGAAAGCGTGGTGAACAGTCTGACCTGATGAAAAGAGCCCCAGCTGCACTAGGAGTTGGCATTTTCATCTGTTTAGTTAGTTGACGGATTTCCAGAATGAGGTTTGTCATCAATCAACAGCTCACCTTTTTTCGGAAAGAGAAAACCAAGTATACACTTGATTTTTTCCCCCACAGTGCTGATCTTGTAAACTGTGTTCAACATCACCACCTTTTCATGCAGCAATTTTCCCAAACAGGAAGCAAAATTTCACAGCCACATGCTAGATTAAATTAAATTGGCCACCACAAAACCCAGCTTTGAGTAAAACTACTTTTACAAAAACAAATTCACTGTGAAGAGAGAGAACATTCTCAGATGATGCCAGAGGGTACACTAAGTCAGAGGGAGTTGCTTGGTGCTCACTTAGCAGGAATTAGCACTATGAAAGCTCTGCCCAGAATAGCTTTTTCCCATTTGTTGTGTGTGTGGGTTATCCCCTTATTTACCAGGATAAGCCAGAAATTATTGCTTCTAGCTTTCCAGTTCATAAATGTGCAGACATATTTATTCCCAAAAGAGTGAATGACTGCAGACAATTTCTCTTGGTAATAGACTTGACTTAGAGCATACCGTCAAAGGAAAACCTCCCATCTAGACAGTGGTTTTAGAGAGACTCTGCTGAGTCAGTTAACTTCAAGGAAGAGAAGGCAGTTCAGAAATAAATGGCAACTGTTTCTTTCTGGATAATATCTTGATAGATTTTCTCAAAGGACACAGGATAATCAAGGGACCTTATTAGTAAGATGTTTTGAGAAAACTGAAAATGGCTCTGATGAGAAAAATCCAGGAGGTTTGCACTGAAAAATTTCCCCCCATTACAATAATGTACCTGCTCATCCTTAGAAAGTAGTAAGAACTGCCCTGTGAGATTTTGTTGGGAAACCTTTTCTCATCCACACTACAGCCCTCTGGTCTTGACCTTTCAGGATTTCTGTTCCCCAAGCGGCAAGGACACTTAAAAGGAAGATGATTTGAGTCCTTGGGATAAGCTTAGAAAGAGAGAAACACTGCCTTCAGAGGATTATAGATTTAAATGTAGAATTTGTGAAGAAACAATAGCCCCATATTTTGATATTTTTGTTTAATTCAGGGGTCAATGATTTTGTAGATTTTTTTTTACTTATACTCACAGAGGGGAAACTTTTCCTTAACACAGGAAGAAACTCCATTCTGCACATGTTTTCTGTCTAAGCAAAAAACATTTAGAGCACAATTTTATTGGCCTCCAAGCAGGTTGGCAGCCATTTTTAAAATTTTAATCTGATAGATGTTTTTGGGAGGGAGGTAAGAGACTTTGGCACAAGTCACGATTTCTTGCTTTGTTTTCTACAGGGTAGGATATTGGATTGATTTTCTAATCCCACAGAGAGATAAGATGGAATACAGGGAAACTTCAAGAAAGAAATTAGGTGCCTTAAAGTGTGAAGTGGTCGCAGCAGTACATAGACAGGGAACTGCCTGACATTCAGTCTGGACTCAGAAGAGAACATGGAACAAGGGATCACTTTGCTGATGTCAGATGGGTCTTGGCTCAAAGAAGAGAATGCCAAAAAAGATGTTGACCTGTGTTTCATTGACTATGCAAAGGCATCCTGCTGTGTGGACCATGACAAACTGCAGACAACCTTGAAGAGAATAGGAATTCCAGAATCCATCATTGGGTGTACATCGACTAAGAGGCAGTTGTGGGAGCAGAACAAGGGCACGTTTCATGATTTAAAGCAACGGCTCTCTACTTCTGGGTTGTGACATCTTTGGGGGCTGAATGACCCTTTCACAAGGGTTGCCCAATTCACAACAGTAGCAAAATTACAGTTATGAAGTGGCAATAAAAATAATTTACGGTTCCGGGGGTCATCCCAACATGAGGAACTGTATTAAAGGGTCGAGGCATTAGGAAGGTTGAGAACCACTGCTTTAAAGTCAGGGGAGATGTGTGTTAGGTTGTGTCTCTCACCACACTTGGCCAGTCTGTACGCTGAGCAAATTGTCAGGAGCTGGCTTATATGAAGAAGTGTGTGGCACTAGGATTTATGAACAACCTGTGGATCATTTTATACCCCAAGGGGATGATTTACAATGTCTTTCTTGTTTCTTTCATTTTTTGTTTTTAAATTTTTGTTGTTGATCATCTTGATTCTTGCTTGTTTGGATATTTTTGGTCTTTTTTTTGGGGGGGGGAATCACTGCCCTCTGGTGGTCATGGGAGCTACTCAGCCTTGCTCCTGGAGAGCTGCTGCTGGATTTGAACCTCCACGCCTGTGGACTGCAGTCCCACACTCAACTACTACGCCACTGGGGCTCAGCCCATTTTTTTTTTTTTTGGTCTTAATATGACTGCTAAAGTAAACCAGAGTCATTCATAACCCAGAGACAAGTAGATATTGTGTTTCCAAGTAATTTTAGTCCTAGTGTTATAAGAACAGTTAGTTATTATAATATGTCCCTCTCAATTCTTGCCTTCATGAAGAGCTGAAGATCATATGTCCCTCTCGATTCTTGCCTTCACTGAAGATAAGAGTGCTGCAGCAAAGTGTGGAGGAGAAAGCAGATGGTGCCTGGCTACCAACTGGAATAGTGTCTGGGATTTAAAAGGTTTATATTCAAACAAGCCATCATCTAAGGGAGGCATCAACTAAGTCCACAAGAGAGAAGCACACCAGCACGTGTGATCCAGATACGACAGCAATCAAAATCCAAAGAGAACACCCAATTGGCAGAAGGCTATACATTATGGTGGGAAGTCAAAATCTATCTACACAGTCTGGTTGAATTGGGCCTCTGACAGATCCCCTCTACTCACATGTGAGGGACTTGAACAGCTTTATTATCAGGCAGAATACTGTAAACATGAAGATGATGAATCCAACCATGGTATAAGATGATACTTGTTCAGTTGGCCTCTCTCTTTACCCCACCTGAATTTGCCTTATGCTCAAATATTTCTTGACTATTCCTAGAAAAAAAATTTCTTCTCTAGTCTTTTTCAAATATTGTTGGTGTTTTTTTCTTTCTTACTCTTTATTTTTATATCGTTGTTTTCTTTTTGTTTTGTTTCATTTTTGTTTGTTTGTTTTTTGGGGGCATCACTGCCCTTTGGTGGTGGGAGTAGGAGGCCCAGCCTTTGCTCCTGTGAAGCCGCTGCTGGAATTGAACCTCCATCCCAGTGGGCTGCAGTCCCATGCACAGCTACTACGCCAACGAGGCTCAGCCATTTTGTTTCATTTTTTATTCGTTTGTTTCTCATAACTCAGTTTAGGAAGCACAGGAGTGGATGTATAGAGACAATAACTGAGGTATTGGATTTTGGTGAAGTGGGAGGGGGGATTGGGGAGGAGAATTGGGTAATAATCAGTGGATGCAGGAATAAGGAGGGAGCATAGAGCTGATTGTGATATCTATATCTATATGTATATATAAATCTTTTTAGAAGCTTAACTATGGAAGTGTTATGTGGATATTATGGTTTAATTATGGAAATGATATGTGAATATTATATCAAGAAAACAACGTAAAAAAAGGTATCCAACTTGACCTATGGTTACCATGGGTGAAGGGGGAAGACTTTTTGAGCAGGGAGCATTGAGTTCATTTTAATGGTGGTGGGACAATTTGGAGAGGAATAGCAGTAATGATTGTACAACACGAAGAGTATAATCAATGGCACTGAATTATACATGTAGAAGTTGTTGAATCAGTGGATGTTTTTGTTCCATATATTTTTGTCAAAATAGAAAAACTATAAATAACAATGAGTATGGGGAAAGTGTTCTAAAATTGATCGTGGTAAAGATTGTATCACTCTTCTTGTTATGATTGAACTATTGAATTATATGCTATGTGGATGAAGTGACAATAAAGCTGTGTAAAAAATGAAACAAATCAACCTGGAGTATGCAGATGATAACCCTGTTTGTTTGAAACATTTGCTGATGAAGATCAAGGATCGCAGCCTTCAGGATGGATGACGACTCATTGTAAACAAGGCCAAACTCCCCGCCCCTGGACCAGTAGGCAACATGATGATAAAAGTAGAAAAGGCTGAAGTTGTCAAGAATTTTGTCTGAGTTGGTCCACAATCATGTTCATGGATGCAGCAGTCAGGAGATGAAAAGATGCCTGGCATTGGGTACATCTGCCATATAAGAGCTCCTTTTGATAAGCAAGGATGTTCCTCTGAGGACTAAGTTGTGTCTGACCCAAACCATGGTATTCTACATTACTTCATGTCCACGTGAAAGTTGGTTATTGAATTAAGAAGACTATAGAAGAATCAAAGCATTTGAATTGCGGCGCTGAAGAAGAAGATTGAGTATTGAAAGCATCATGGATGGCAAAAAGGGCAAACTGATCTGTTTTATAAGACGCAAGGCCATCCTGTTTGACAAACGCAGGGGCAGCAAAAAGAACGAAAAGTTGACACAGTGGCTACATCAATGGGTGCAGGCCTAGGAACACATGTGAGGATGGTGCAGGACCGCCCAGTGCTTTGTTCTGTTGTACATAAGGTAGCTATGGGTCAGAGGGGGTGCAATGGTACCTGAAAAAACCTACATGGTGTGAAACTACAAATCAGGTCAGATTTGGATTAGCAGCGCCCCCTGTGGCATTGTGGATGAATGCGAGGCTGCTCACTACAAGGTTGGTAAGTATCCCAGCCACTCCTTCAGGGAAGATGAGGCTTTTCTTCCAGTGGAAATGGACAGTCTCAGAACCTGATCTAGGGTATCTGTGAGTACTGTCACTGACTCAATGACCGTAGACTTAGTTTGAATTAGACTCAAAGTGAGGAAATATTCTTTGTACTTTAATTATAATTAGGTCACAACTATTTTGTTAATTACTTCCAGGGTGCACATTTGTATATAAGATAGAAATGAGAGATTTAAATGTTGGTAAGCAACAAACAGGACTCTCTCTAGACCGCCTCTCCTTCCCCAATGCCTGTTCATCTATCCTCCTTCCTGTCCTCACCTCCTCCATCTTATCCTCTCCATGTGGACCATCAAAAGGAGCTGAGAACGATAAACTTTCATATTAAAATGAAGTGGAAAGAGGAGTCAAGATGGCATCCAGAAAGTATCACTCACCTGTTGTTCGATCAGAAAATTATGCAACCCTATGATATGCAAATTGTGTGCCAATAAAACTGTTGGAAAATAGATAAATAGTGTCCCTGCCAGAAGTTTGGGCTGGATTCAGAAGAGGACATAGAATGTGGGATATCATTGCTGATGACAGATGGGACTTGGCTTAAAGTCAAGATCACCAGAAAGATGTTTCCTTGTATTTCTTTGATGATGTAAAGGCATTGGATTTTTTGGAGCATACTAAACTATGGATAACCTTGAAAAAAGATAGAAATGAATATAAAACTCCATAATATGATTACAAGATACTCTTTATCTCCTGTTCTCTACCACTCCCTGAAGAATATACATCCCAGACCAGTGGATAAAGAAATCACTTACATTAGAAGAGTAACTATTGGCAGTTTTTATCATCTAGACTAATTACACAGCTGCATAATGCCATCACTGGTTGAAAGGCCAGAGGGACTTAAAAGAGAACAGCAAAAAAGCATACATAATTACTATAGGGAAAAGGTATCTAATAGTAATGAAGGGTGACTGGTAGGATGATTCTACATATCTGTGACTTCAGATACAATAGTTAATCACAGTTTATCTTTTAGACAAGAAGCTTTAATAAACTGAGACAAATCATCTTATAGCACCGTGAGGCTATTAACTGGTTATAGAAGTTCATTCAATTCATTCATTATTTATTGAGCACTGACTTTTTCCTTGTCAATCCTATATCCTGGTCATGCAAAAATGGGTTCAAAACTAGTCCTAGAGGCATTTGAAAAGGTATACTGGGAAGAATATCAGGCAAGTACTCTAAGACATATGCAGAAGTTATCAGAGAAGAAAGAACAGTTTATGAGTTCATTTTTTCCTCCAGTGGCCAGAAATGACTTGACTCTAGAAGAATTGTTCAAATCGAACAATTGAAAAGTTGCGGGGATCTTTTGCAAGGGTAAAAGTGGGGAAGGCACTCTAGTTATGGAAGAGATCTCTTATGGATAAGATCTCTCACAGCAAAGAGTTGTAAGAGTTAATGGGCAGAAGGCAGAAAGTAGTTAAGCCTGGGCAGAAATCAGAAGCACACAGGGCGGATGGCGAGACTCAGATTTGTTCTGGAGGCTTATCACCTACCCAAAACGAACTGAGATCTTTCTCATCACTGAAATGCAGAGCATTCATTAAAAACCAACTCATGATTTGAGAATTATTTCCTAAGCAAAATAATTTGAAGGTACAGACATTATACTAATTGTGTTTTAGCTGGAAGAGATATTTTTCTGCTTGTTTCGAATTCATTATAATTGAATCCAATTACAACTTTTGGTGCATCTGCAATGAATTGTGAAAAATTCCTAACTAGGGAGGCAAAATAAAAATGGAGAAAAAGTTTCGATGCCCTGGATCTAATCAATCATCTAGTTCTTGGGTGCTGCCATGTTGTTTCCAACTCATGTGTCACAGGAAAAAATAGCACCTGGTTGCTCTTAGGTTTGGACCCATTGTGGTAGCTATTCCATCAATCCATTTTGTTGAAGGCTTGCCTCTTTTCCTCTCCTTTATCAGGCATGATGGTCTTCTTCCAGGACTTGTCCCTCCTGGTATCATGTCCAAAGTTCATGAGGTGCTGTCTCTCCACCTTCTCTTTTAAAGGAACCTTAAAGTTATACTTCTTCCAAAACAGATTTGTTTGTCTTCTGGCCGTCAATGGTATATTTAATGTTCTCTTCCAACCCCATAATTAGGATATATCACTTCTTCAAACTGCCCTTTTCATGGTTCAACTTTTTCTTTATATTTAAAGATGATTTTGAACCATTTCATTGGGGGCTTGTACAACTCACATCACAGTCCATAAATCCAACCATCGTGTCAAGCACATTTGTTGCCATCCTCATTCTCAAAACATTTTCTACTACACCCTCGGTATCAACTCATTTCCCCCCTCCTTCCACCTACATGAAAGATACTGTGGGAATTGGTTCTGACGGTTTTATAGGTACTGGATTCCCGGTTTTCTGCTCTTATCTATAGCTATGTACACACTGTGGTATAGCCTGAGTCCTGCGGCAGACTGGGGTCACGGTTGTGCCAGGGAAACATTAAAGAACTGGAGGAATGTGGTATGTGTCCTCGTGTTCCATTGCACCAAGACTGGCTCCTTCCTTCCTTGTGATCTTTCTGTGAGGGGATGTCCAATTGTCTACAGATGGGCTTTGGACCTCCACTCTGCACCCCCCACCCTCATTCACATTGATATGATTTTTGGGGGGGCATCACTGTCCTCTGGTGGTTGTGGGAGCTACCCAGCCTTGCTGTTGCTGGATTTGAACTGCCAATCTAGTGGGCCGCAGTCCCACAATCACATGGCTCAACTTTTACATACATATGAGGTGATCGAAAATACCATGTGAGTTGAAAATACATTGGTAAGGAAGATGGTAGAAGAATTGGTGCCTTTGCGTAAAAGTGCTGTTGAGAATATTGAAAGCACCAAGCACTCTGCCATAAGTACAAATTGTCTAAGGGGTCAGAAAACTCCTTAGAAGCAAGGACTGTGAGACTTTGTCTCATGTATTTTGGGTACCAATCTCTGGGAAAGAACCTCTTATTTGCTAAACTGTAAGTCAAGATTAGCTCTGTAAACCAAAATTAACTTGATGTGAGTGACAGAAACTTTCATGGACATTGAATATGGATCTAACAACTGTTATACACAGGAACTTCAATGTCTATCATGATATTGCTTATTGATCTAGTTGTGAGGTGTGCTATTCCAGGTTGACCAGAGAAACAAATACAGACACTCATATGCATATAAATAAGAGCTGTGATCCTCACCTTCCTTGGCACGATTGCTAAAGAAAAGATGGGTACATAAGCAAATATGTGAAGAAAGTTGATGGTGCCTGGTTATCAAAAGATATAGTGTCTGGAGTCTTGAAGGCTTGAAGATAGACAAGTGACCATCCAGCTGAAAAGCAACAAAGCCCACATGGAAAAAGTACTCCAACCTATGTGACTATGAGATGTCAATGGGATGAGGTATTAGGCATCAAAGATCCCCAACAAAACAAAACAAAATCATTTCACTGTGAATAAAGGGGTGGGCAGAGTGGAGATCCAAAGCCCATCAGTAGTCAATTGGACATCTCCTTACAGAAGGGCCATAAGGACGAGATGAACTAGTGGGGATGCAGTATAGCCCTGACAAAACACACAACTTTCCTCGAGTCCATAATGCTTCCTTGCCCCCACCCCAACATGTCCCTAATTCTACCTTACAAATCTGGCTTGACCAGAACATGGGCACTGGTACAGATAAGAGCTTGCAAAACAGGGAATCCAAGACAAATGAACCCCTCAGGACCAACAATGAGAGCAATGATAATAGGAGGGGAAGGGAAGGTAGTGGAGGAAGAATAACGGGGAGCCAATCATAATGATTGATATATGGCCCCCTCCCAGGGGACAGACAACAAAAGGTGGGTAAAGGGAGACAGCGGTTGGTGTAAGACGTGAAAAAAAATTATCAATGGTTCATGGGGGATGGGGAATTGAGGAGGGAAGGGAAAAATGAACTGATACCAAGGGCTCAAGTAGAAAGAAAATGTTTTTAAAATGATGATGGCAACATATGTACAGATGCGTTTGACACAATAGATGTATGTATGAGTTGTAAAAGCCCCAATAAAATGATTAAAAAAGAGAAAGAGCTTTATATAAAGAGTAATTATAAATTGTGTTCAGATCAAGTCCAAACATCCAATTTTAGACCATATGTCTGATGCTAGACCATAAATTCCTCATTAGACTCACAAACACATGCAATGATGCTGAATGTAGGAAGACCAGGGACCTGTGGGTGGAAAGTCTTGTGGATCCAGTGGCAGTAGAATCATCCCAATGTGGTGGTGTGGGTCTCCACATAGCTCCTCCAACTCCAAGGCTTTGGCTCCATCAATGTAGCTCCATGTGGCCTGTCAACAAGGAGAGTGCGTCCTGCCTTCCAGGAGCTATTTGTCTCCTTCCTACCTCCAAAAGAGGTCATCAAACTGTGATCTGATTGACAGGACATTAATTGCCACATAAAGACATATGTTATTCATACTGAAGGAATGAGAATACTAGAATACTAAATTGTGCTCTTAAGAACTTGTTATTTAAAAAAATATTTCATTATAAATGAGGGGGAGTACAGATTGGGGACCCAAAGCCCATTGGTAGGTGAAGTGACATCTCCTTACAGAAAGGTAGTGAGGAGGAGACAAGGCATTCAAGGTACAGTGTAGCAACAATGAAATATGCAACTTTCCCCTTGTTCTTAAATGCTCACACCCCTCCACTATCATGATTCAAATTCTACCTTACAAATCAGGCTAGACCAGGGCATGTACACTGGAGCTGGAAACATGGGGAATTTAGGACAGATGATCCATTCAGGACCAGTGGTGAGAGTGGTGATACTGGGAGGGTAGAGGGATGGTGGAGTGGAAGGGGGCAACCAATTTCAGGGATCTACATATAACCTCTTCCTGGGGTACAGACAACAGAGAAGTAAGTAAAGGGACACATCTAACAGTGTATGATATGACAAAATAATGATAATTTGTAAATTATTAAGGGTTCATGATGGGGGGTTGGGAGGGATGGGAAATATGAGGAGCTGATAACTAGGACCTAAGTAGAAGGCGGATATTTTGAGAATGATGATGGCAACAAATGTACAAATATGGTCTGCATACAATAGATGTATGTATTGATCATGATAAGAGTTATATGAGGCCTGAGCCCCCTGGTGTAGTGGCTGTGTGCGGGACTGCGGCCCATTGGGTTGGCGGTTCAAATCTAGCAGCAGCTCTTCAGGAGCAAGGCTGGGCCTCCTACTCCCACCAAAGGACTGTGATGCACCCCCCCAAACAAACAAACAAACAAACAAAACCAAAAAAGAGTTATATGAGCCTTCGATAAAGTGATTAAAATGAACGAAGGTTCTTAGACAAAGGTGTAGTCATTTGAATAGGACAAGGAAATCAGGAAAGGCAAGGTGCATGGTTTAAAACTAGTAAAGGTGTGTGTTAAAGTTGGAGCCTTTCACCATATTTATTTAATAGGGAAGCTAAGCAAACAATTCAAGAAGCTAGATGATATGAAGAAAAACATAACATCAGGATTGGAGGAAGCCTCCTTAATTTAAAATATGCATATGACATACTTTGCTAGTTGAAAGCAAAGAGGACTTATTACTGATAAAGTTATTACTGATAAAGATAAAATTTCAACATAAAACACAATTCTCATTACTGGACCAATATTTACCTTGAAGTCAAGGGAGCCTCTGAAAAAGTGCTTTTTTAGATGCTGATGGAGGATTGAACAGGAGGCACATAGGTGGAAATGAAATGAGATGACATTGCTTCTTAGAGGATATGAATTGTTGGTTGGGCCTTAAACTATGAGATCTTCAATGGGTGATGGAGTTAGAAGGAAATATGAGCTTAGAGGTCTTCATTAGAAAAGCCTCCTTATATAGATGTGGAGAAATGCATGACAGAGTCAGAGATTGGAAATATATAGTCACACACACAAAGACTGGAATTATATTTATTTTATTATCAAGAGAAATACATACTTTTGGAAGACATAGGGCAATGCTGGAGAATGGTCTTAGACGCTCTTAGAAGGAAGAAAACAGCATCTAGTCAATGTCCCTAGCATAATGGTTTCTTGTCCCAATGTATGTTTGCCAAACTTCTTAATCATTCCTAGGTATGCAATAGATACTCAGGAATTTCTGTTATTGCAAGATGATGCCAAGTGCAAGGGATTCTAGGGAAAGCAGTTCTGAGGGTGAGATGTGATCTGACAGCAAGTTTGGTGACTCTGGGGGCTTCTATTGAATTCTTGCCTCCAGAAGGAACCCATCTTATCTCATCTTAGCCTCTGGTCCAGGTCTCCACTTATATTCCACTGTAAAAAAATGTTTGGGGTGTGGGGAGGAGAGATAGATAGATAGAGGTGTATGTTGTATAAAGACACAAATTTATATCAAGAAAATGTCTCATACTATGGAACCAGGTAAATCCAATCTGATTTTAAGTCCATGGGTCAGGCTAGAGACTTCTATCAACTCATGTAGTTTTCAGGATTGTGTTTCAAAAGCCGATGGATATTAACTGGACAGTCAGATGGAAAGTCACTGATAGCTCTCAGGATTGGTAGGCAATATGACAGACCATTGACTCACATCCAAAGAAATGAAGGTTGATGAGTCAGCTGCAGAATGCAGATCAAGCACATAAAACAAGAAATTTTCCAATAGCATCCTTATATAGGAAGTAGGCCACATCTCAAGGAAACTTCCTTTCAGTTGCAACAGGTTTGTGTTCCACTCTAGTCTTGCAACTGCTTGGCTACTCACTGTAGATTCCATTATGGAATTGATTATGTTGTGCTTGGTCAAATGATGTGGGATTAGTAGGTCTCTTTTGTCAAACCACTGAGAAGCCTGATCCAGCTAAATTGACATGAAACTATCACGGAACTGGAGAAGATGTTGTGGAGCTGTGGGAAATCATCAAAAAATATTTACCAACACATTGCTTAACAATATGAACATTATTGAATAGTTCATTTATTCCACTAATTAATTGTTTCAAAAACACCTAATGAGAAACCATATTTTAT
>PVJH01024382.1:0-33437 GCA_004026705.1 Nesogale talazaci | reverse complement strand
TCCCAAGGTGAGAATCTTGACTGCTAACCTCTCCTCCCCCAAAGAAAGCTGTCTTGGAAAAAGTATGGCCAAAATGGTCCTTGTAGGCAAAGACGGCGAGACTTTGTCTCATGTACTTTAGACATGTTGTCAGGAGAGAGCAGTCCCTGGAGAAGGGCTTCTGGCTTGGCAAAATGGGAGAGAGGGGGGCGGATGGACACAGGGGCTGCCACGATGTGCTCACACAGAGAAGCCATTGTGAGGACGCTGCAGGGTTCTGTGAATTGCAGTCGGCACATGGCCCCTAACCACGTCAATCTTGACGGATCTTCCTGGAAGGACGAAGAATGATCATGGCGATTTCTCCAGACGTGTTTTAAGAATCTGGAAAACGGCATCGGTGAGAAAAAGACCAGGAGAGTTGCAGTGAGGACTTTGTCCTGAAAATCTGCTTGCTCCTTTGAGAATGCTGCCTTCTGAAAGACTCCATCCATTCAAAAGCCCTGACCTCGCCCCTTCAGATTTAGTTTTGCTTCTACAACTCCAAGAACATTGAAAAGGAACCTTGGAATCCCCGCAGGATGCCAAAGTGACCACTTTCGATGTGGCATAAATGGCAGAGTGCATATTTCTTCAGGGAAGAGCATGACCCACTGCCTTCCAAAGAGAATAGATCTAGGAAGATACAATCGCTTCACATTGTGAGATTTTAAATATTTATATGTATATGAATATATTAATTAGGTCTTTAATATTCTATGAATATTATATATATATATACAATCAGGTATGCCTCCACCCTCGTCTTTCTTTACCCTATTCAGACACCACCCCTTCCTACTTTTCTGCTGGATTCCCTATCAGTTACAATGGCTCTACAGAACTTGTCAGCAATATCCACAAACCAGCCATTAGGGGAGTTCGCAGGTTACCACCGGTTAGGACCATGAAACTATTTAAGGGTGCACTCATTGACCCAATGCAACTCCTCTAAGTCTGCAGCCATCTCTCTCTTTCTCTCTCTCTCTCTCTCTCTCTCTCTCTCAGCCTCAGCCTCTCAGCCACATGGTCCTTTGGCTCTTGCTTTGTGTGCCGGAAGCCAGTCATCTGCTCCCCCGGGCCCCAGCACCATCCTGCTTTGCCTGCTCCGTCTCCTGCTGCCCTTGGCCTCAGCCTCTGCTCCGGGCCTGGCTGCTTTGCCGTCTCACGGTGTCTGCGCCTCAGCTGGTTCCGGCCTTGGCC
This sequence comes from Nesogale talazaci, assembly GCA_004026705.1. Classification (NCBI taxonomy): domain Eukaryota; kingdom Metazoa; phylum Chordata; class Mammalia; order Afrosoricida; family Tenrecidae; genus Nesogale; species Nesogale talazaci. The sequence goes on along the minus strand of PVJH01024382.1, from coordinate 32,216 downwards.
TCTGCCACTTCAGAGAGCGAGCCTGACCCCGCTCCCCTGGCAGTTCTTCCTGGATGGTCCTGGGATTTCTCTCTTCCTGCTTCAGAGGGCTGTCATTCTGCGAGCTGGGGGAGTGACAACGAAAACGGACCAATCCCCTCTACAGTATGACACACACCTTATTTGCATAATCTGACCCAATCCTTTGGTGGGAGTTAGAGAGACATGCCTAGCAGACCAGAATGAGAGATTTCACTTCACCATACCTTGGCTCCTGCACGTTTCCCAAACTGGCTTTCTAGCCTTCCTTTAATTCTGAGCTCCTAACGGCCTTCTTGTAAACTTCGCTCTTTGCCTGTTTGTTAGGGCCAGTGTTAAGTGCTAGTGCCTGGAGACAAAGAACCCTGACTGGAGGCCCAGACAGTGCGCGAGATGCCTTCTCTTCACTGTCTCCGTTCTCACAGCGACCGTCTGCCAGGCTCGTGGCAAGGCAGGCAAAGGCTGTTAGTAAACAAGAAGTGCAGAGGCCATCTGTCTTGGCAAACAGGGCATTTCAAATGAGAATGTGTGTGCTGCCTGCAGTTCTGATGGAAAGCCACACTGGCCCTCGTCAGCCAGGCGGAGAGGGAAAAGCAGGCGTGGGCAAGCTTCTTGCCGGCCACCTCTGTCCACTGAGGAGGGAGGAGAAGCAGGAACAGCTCAATCCATCATTGCAAAGGGGGCTGGCGGATCTCCCCGGAGAGTGAATTGGGGGGTTCATGCTGATCAAAGATGTGGGAAAGCTTGCATTTCTTATGGCTCTCAGCCCCAATCGCATTGCCACCGAATGGATGGGGACTCATGGTGACCCTCTGGATCAGGGTGGCCCTGCCCCTGCAGTTTCCCCGATGGCAGCTCGTGGGACTAGGAAGCCCTTTCTCCGGCAGGGCAGCCAGTGGCTCCGAAGTGTCCATTCCGAGGATGCAGGCCAACAAGCAACCACTAGAACCTGAATCAAGTAATGGTTACCTTGTTCATATTCCTTAGCCCCTGGAGTACTCCATAAAGAAGTTTCCATTTGAGTTTTGAACGTCCCCTGCGTCACAGCACATGACTGTGAAAAACTGGCCCTCCGTCTGGATGTTGAAGGTCATCAAACTTAAAGAGTGCCTCTGTGGCAGAGAAGATTCCCTTTGTGGTTCCCAGGAGCATCTGAGAAAGGTAGGAAAAGATGAAAGGGAGGCCCAAGTAGCTGCAGGATAAAGCGCTGCCGTGAAAACTGCAAATCAAGTCTGAAAGGCAGAAGGGCACGCCTGCGAGTGTGCATAGTAGTGGGGAGGCTTACCCCGGGTCTGTGGCAGCAGGGATGTACTTCATGACCGGTCAGAGTTCTCCCAGCAACACCAGACCTGACAGCTGCAGTGGCACAGAGAGTATCCAGTAAGGGTGCAGGAGACCTCTCCTGGTCCCCAGTGGTTTTCGATGTATAAAGCAGTAAGAAATTAAGACAAAAGGTATTGCTATAAAATCCTAGACACGTTATTTAACAACATCACATTATGAAGCTCAGCATACCCTCTGAGGCTGGTGGGCTTTTGAAAGTCAGGTTCCTGTCCCTGGAGAAGCCTATGCTTTTCAACTTACCCCCTTTCCAGGGGCACAAACTGTGTTCCTTTGAAGCGCGAGTTCTTAACCTGTGGGTCAGAAAGCCTTTGGAGGTCAAATGATCCTCTTATAGGTCGCCCGATTCCTAACAGTAGCGAAATGTCAGCTATGAATGAAGTAGCAACGAAAATAATTTTATAGTTGGGGGCGGCGGAGTCACTACCACAAGAGGAACTGTGTGAAAGGGTTGTGGCATCAGGAAGGTTGAGAACCGCTGCTAAAGCGCTCTTTGAACTGGGAGGAAAGACGTCAGAAGGGGCAAAATCAGGGTTGTAGGATGAGACTCCATTGTGGTTTTCAATTTTAAGAGTTCTTCAGAATAAGCTCCTATAAGCTTCCTGAGTCCTATGAGAAAATCTATCAAGGTGACCCCTTGGGAGCCCTATAAACAATGGCTGGGCTGAACTTCCTGCCTCGATTTACATGGCTCGGCAGATTCCCTGGAAGCCAGTGTTTCCACTGGACTGACAGGGACCCAGTGTATCTCCTAGAGACGTGTTGGTAGCCATCCACTATGGACTGGCCTTTCACCACCTTTTGTTGGGAAGAAGCCCTGAGGTACTTGACCTGGAACCCTCGGAGCACAATTTTCTGGCTTCCCAAGAGCATCCCGTTTACTCCATGTTCTTGTACAGACTGGTAGAGAGGTCACGGCTTTAGAATGAAAGGAAAGAGAACACCTAAAGTGGAGGGAAGCTTTTATTTTTAAAAAATAATTTTATTGAGGACTCATACAACTCATCACAATCCATACATCCATTGTATCAAGCACATATGTACATTTGTTACCCTCATTATTCTCAAAACATTTGCTTTTTATTTGAGCCCTTGGTATCAGCTCATTTCCTCCCCCTCCCTCCTGAACCCTTGATAATTTATATTTTGTCATATCTTATACTGTCTGATGTCTCCCTTCACTCATTTTTCTGTTGTCCGTCCCCCAGGGAGGAGGTTCTATATAGATCCTGATAATCAGTTCCTGCTTTCTACCCCACCTTCCCTCCACCCTCCCAGTATCACCACTTTCACCACTGATCCTGAAGGGATCTTCTGTCCTGAATTCCCTGTTTCCAGTTATTTATACCAGTTTACATCCTCTGGTCTAGCCAGATTTGTAAGGTAGAATTGGGACCATGACAGTGGGGGTGGGGGTAGTTTCTAAGTATTTAAGAACTAGAGGAAAGTTGTTTCATTGTTGCTACACCGTACCCTTACTGACTCATTTCCTCCTCATGACACTTATGGAAGGGAATGTCTAGTTGCCTACAGAAGGGCCTTGGGGACAGAAGGGCCTTGGGGCCCTACTCCACACTCCCCTTTATTCACAATGATATGATTGTGTGTTCTTTGATGCCTGATACCCAATCCCTTTGACACCTCGTGATCACACAGGCTGGTGTGCTTCCTCCATGTGGCTTTCTTGCTTTTGAGTTAGATGGCTGCTTGTTTACCCTCAAGCCCTTAAGAGCCCAGATGCTGTATCTTTTGATAGCTGGGCACCATCAGCTTTCTTCACATTTGCTTAGGCACACATTTGTCTTCTGTGATTGTTGGGAAGGTGAGCATCATGGAATGCCAGTTTAATAGAACAAAACAAGTATTTGATTAAGGGAGTATTTGAGTGGAGATCCACTTTCCATCTGCTACCTTGATAGTAAACCTATAAATATATGCACATAGATCTATTACCCCATCCTTATATATAAAGATATTTACATATGTATATGCCTTTACATAGATCTCTTAAAATGTCCTTTGTCTCCTAGTTCTTTCCTCTATTGGAAGGAAGCTTTTTGGTAATTTTTATGTCTAAAGCACCATATTCAAAATGAATTGACTTGTGTGTTAACCTCAGAAGCAGCTCAGAAGTATGCACACAATACATTTAAAGATCGTCATATTGGAAATAAATGGCTGGTACATTGCAAGTCCTTTTTACTTCTAAGCGTGTAGACACTGAAGAGGAGTAAGTGCTGCTTGTCTCAGACAAGCTTTCAAGCCGAGGTATTTTAACAACATATGGAGGTGACTGCAGTGTTGTCTTTTTGTTGTTGCCTTCTTCATACACCACCCAGTGTAGTGCTGCCCCAACTCTGTTGTTAATGGCCTCATTTAAAAAATATTTTAAAATTTTGGTTTTTTAATTATAAAAAGGAGCATTGGTCTTGGTGGAAAACTTGAGGAAAATGTGATCATGACAAATTACTCAAAAAGTGAATGCTTTCAGAGTTAATTCTGTCTTTTGAATGTGACCTTTGTTTTGGAGGGCAGAGGTGGGGTAGGGGTCCTATTGGGGGGGGGGGCAGCAGCAGTAGCACCTGAGCAAATGCACAAGACATCTCAAAGAGCATTTCCTGTGGCCTCAGCCTCTGCCCCCAAGCACTAACCTTAGTGCACAGGCGCCACCAGCCCCCTGCAGGGGTGCTCAGGGGCAGTTATGGAAAATGCCTCTCACTGGGATCCACTCCGAGGTGGGAGTCAGCTGGTTCACGCCAGTTCAGCAGAACCAATACCTAATTTTTTGTTGAGTTTCGAGCGTCAAAATGGTACTTGAAATCAGAGCAAATCACAAATTCAGATTCCTCTTTTTTAAACGATCTGTTCAACAGCATATTTTAAGTGCCCAAAATAAGGGTCATTCTGTCCACAGGGATAAAAAACTAGATGGGACTATACTTGTAATATTTATTTCATAAAACTTGTTATACTTTTGATGGAATACATTTTTAATCCCTTACATTTGTTACTTCAATCAGCAATCATATAAAAAGTGACCCCAAACCAGAGGGTAGCATGTTAGTCATTCATTTCAGCTTTGTGGTATTCCCCAAATTCCCATGAGATATTATGGGTGAGTTAGGAAATTCTTGAAAATGCTCAAAGAGCTGAAACTATTGTCAGAACAATTGCCTTAGGTTCAATAGAAGTGGAAAGGGCTTTTTCAGTTTTTAAACACAAACATACTATGTTCAGAGAAGTCACCTGTTTCTATCAAACACGACAACGGCAGTCTAATTGCCTACCTCTAAAGGAATGGGACCCCATGCCCACAGTGACAAGATAGGTAAGGATAAATCTCACAGCCAAGGGTGCTCAGATAGAGGCAAAGACTATTCCCAGTGAGGAGGTCAATCAGGAAGCAATATGGAATATCTTAACGAACAATCTTACTGTTTCTTGTCAGGTATTATTTAATATCTTTTCATTGATCTTTTAAAACTCTTATTAGCTTTGTGAACCTCTTTGTTCATATTTAAGTATTAACTGTATGAAATAAATTACCTTTTAGTACTTCTTGTTGCGGACTGGCTGTTAAACAATCTGAATCCCACCAAGGATGCACGCGTGCACCAGACTGATGCCAAGGCAGCCGTCTTCTGGAGGCTTCAGAACATTGCCATTTGCTGGGGGAAGGGCACAGCCAGTGAATTTCTCTAACAGGTTCACCCAAAACTCTTTAAGGACTACTAAAGTCTGGGGCTGTGGTGGCAACGTGACGATGCATTTGTTGGGCTACTAACTGCAAGGGCAGTAGTTTGAAACCGCTTGCTGCTCCTTGGCAGAAAGAGCGTAATGGGGTGGGAGCCAGCATGAACCGGCATCAGCCTGTCAGAACAGACGAGAAGGGGGCTGATTGCAAGTCTGGGGCAGCTCCGCACTAGCTGGTGTCTGAGGAAGACAACAACAGGTCAACAGCAGTCACCCGCCACATATTATTAAAATGCTGCTGAATGTGACTTCCTTCAGGTAAGCAGCATCCATTTCTACAAACTTAGTGAAACTCCTTTGCAAGAAGCAAACAAAACAAAAAACCCAAACCCTTAACTCCCTGCCATCAAGTAAATAGTATCTCCAAGAGCCTTTAGGGCAGGGTAGAACTCTCCCTGGGTTTCGACTAACTCTTGATGGCAGAAGAAAGCCTTGTCTTTGTCCTGGGCAGTGGCTGGAGACTTCCTCGAGGTTAGCAGCCCAACCGGTAACCATTATGCTTGCTACCAGGTTTCCTTCAAGAAGCAATCCTACAAACCGGGGAGCTTACCTTCAAGCCTTTAAGACCCCAAATGCCTTATCTTGACAGCTAGGCACCATCAGCTTTCTTTACCACATTTGCCTGTGCACCCATTTTGTCTTCAGTGATAATACCCCCTCTGTAGACAAATGGGACATCCCCTTCCAAAAGAGTCACAAGGAAGGGATGAGTCAACCAGGGCAAAGTATAGCACTGATGAAACACACAATATTCCTCTGGTGCCTTGAGGGGCGCGCCCCTCCCCCCCAAATCATGACCCCAATCCTGCCTTCCTCTGTGGGCTAGGCCAGAGCATGTACACAAGTACAGATGAGAGCTCATGACACACGGAATCTAGGTCAGATAAAACCCTCAGTAATAGAAATGGGAGTAGTGATATCAGGAGGGTAGGAAGAAATGTGGAGAGAGGTGGGGAGAAAAGCCAAAAGCGAAGGGAGAAAGCAGTTGGTGTAAAATATGAAAATAATTTATAATTTATCACAAAGGAGGAGTGGGAGGGGAAAAAAAGAGTTGATACCAAGGGCTTAAATAGAAAGTAAATGTTTAGAAAATAATGCTTGGTACAATCAATACATGGATTGTTTTAAGAGTTCTAAGAGCCTCCAATAAAATGATCTTAAAATATTTGGAAATACACACAAAAATAATATATTGGGCATTTTCTTAGGGAAAGTACATCACTCAGCCCTCTCAGGGAGGGGTTAAATTGGCTGAGTTTGCCTTAGAAAGTTCATGAAAAGTCCTGCTACTCTACTGGACGCTGCTGCCTTTCCTAGGCAATGCTTCTTTTAGGCGTTCCATTTCTTCTGGAAAACTTACTCTTGCTCTGTGAATCTGATTTCACCCCCAAAGTCAAAGTCTTTCCCCCCAAAATGCATTCCAGATAATTGAGTGCTTCCATCATGAGGCTATTAATGAAGTCCCAAACTCTCTGCTACCATGCACTTGTCTCAGCGCAGTGTGGAGAGAGAGAGAGAGAGAGAGAGAGAGAGAGAGAGAGAGACCATGCCTCCTGGCATGCACAAGCCTCTAGTTCGTTTTCTGCAGGTGCACAAACGCACATCCATTCTTACTCAGACATCCAGTCCCAGGCCCTTGAGGTGCTTACGACAGTTGTTCCCCCAAATTCCAGTTAGTCCCTTTCAGGCCGTCGTGAAGATAGGTGTGACTTGCTTTGGGAATAGAGGGAAAAGCCCTAAGAATTGACTTGAAGAGACCTCAGGGCTCAATTAGGGGCACTTGCCTATAGCAGAGTGCGGAGGGAGAGTGTGTTGGGAGGTGAGGTTGGAAGGCCACCAGCAACAGATCACATAGACAGCTTTGCAAGTCACTTGTGAAGATCTTTGGTTTTCAGTGACGTGAGAACCATTACAGAGATGAGAGTAGTAACTGATATGAAAGCACACAGGAGCAGGGTTATGTGACAGCAACTTCCAGTGTGAACTTTCCAGATGAATCTTCACTATTTCTTTTTAAGCTCCCAGATCATTCAATCTTGCTAGCAGGTTGATAATAACTGCTTAAGAGAAGCCCAGTGAGCAAAAATAGAAACCTCCAGTCTATATCTCAAACCTCCAAGTGACAGTTGACAAACTGAGTTACAATCATCTCCCCTGTCCCCTACCGCTGAATTCTGGCCTTTGAAATACTGTACACGCAGACACACAAAGGAGGGAGAGGGGTTTTTCCAACCAGTAAAGTACTAGTTGACTGGTACAAGACATAAGGAGGGTCTATGGTGCCAAACTGACACTTCAACTTAAAAAAAAAAGTTAGAAATTTAAAATGCACAAACATGTACAAATATGCCTGATTCAAACTGATGTAAGGGTTGTGATAAGAGCTGTATGTATGGATTGTATAAGAATTGTAAGAGCCCCCAATAAAATGATCTTTTAATAAAAGAGTTGTATGAGCTTCCAATAAAATGATTTAAAAAAATTTTAAAAACAAAACAAAAACACTATATACCTTCTTTTTCATTTTCAACCCCCCTCTTCTTACCCGTTAGCATATATGCCCTATTCTTCTTTCCCTACCCTCCTTTTCCCCATTTCTTCCTTGCCAGGTAGTAGTTTCATTAAAGGACTTTGAAACCAAAGACAATCACTGATTCTAAGATGAAAAGTACAATTATTTTTTACAGAAAGCATTCATATCTCTGTGCCTGAACAAACAAGTTGTGAACAAAAATGCTGGCCTTCCAGTCCAAGAAATTAAAATATTAAGACCGTTCCAACAGACTGTGAGAATGAGCTATGTGATCTTCAGAAATTGCTAATGCAGTCCTCCTAGGTTCAAACTGGAGGTTTTGCCTTCCAGGAAATGTTCTTCTTGGAACCCATGCACCAGCACTGTGGTCCTGTCAGATGCCAAACCCATCTGGTGTGGAGCAGGCAATTCTCTCCAAAGGCCAAGTTGAACCACTGCAAAGCACTGTGGCATTGACCTTGAACATGGGTATTTGTTTATATATACATATCCAACACACGTGGGCCATTTTGCCACTAAATCAGGATAGAGCACGTGGCACACAACCTTTATGATATTCAAGGATTCAGAACCCATAACCGTAGGTTTTTCTGTCAGTGAATATATACATACACACACATGCGCGCACACACAGACACGCATATTTAAAGAAAAAAAACCCAAAACCAAAACCTACCAATGCCAAGACTTATCAATCACTTTGGTTTTAGATAGATACTATGGAATAAACATCACCAAGTAAGGTGTTTCCACCTTGCCCCCTACAGCCAGACAAAGGTTTCTCTATTTTTATTACAGATCATTGCAGCAAGGTGCCTGTGAGTTGAAGTACATTTTTAAAATGCAAGCATATAGGAAAACGGGACTTCTGTCAAGAACCCAGACACTTACTTGCTAATAACAAGTTTGTTGTTAAGCCTCTTCCAATCTGTCGCTATACAATCAGAGAGGGATTGAGAAGAACTTTGCTATTATATATAGCAAGTCTTTGCAAAAACTATTTTCTTCATTAAACTCAAATACACATTCATATCCCTGAACGGTTTTCAGTACACTCATACAAAGTACACATATTACCTCTTTGGCCCAGAACAGTCAAAATCTCTTCTAGCAAATTCTCTAGGCTTTATACACTAGCTGTCTGTAGCTCACTCTACGAAGATGGTGCTCTACACATCATGGACACAGAGGAACGTACAGCAGGACGGCTCTTTAGAACGGGCACAGCATGGCCACAGTCGGCGGAGAGTTTGAGTGAGTAAAGGTGGACTTCTAATTGACCTTTAACAAGGACTGCACTTCAAAGCACAATTATTTTCTGAGACTTCCTCAGTGTTAACCTCACAGGGAGCGACTGAGACAGATCCATGCATCTGAACACCTGGAACAGTAGGAGCAAGGAACTTGTGCCCCGCTGTGTTTCAGTTATGTAATTTGAAGGAAAATCTCCACTATCACTTGTCCAACCTTATCTTTATTATAATCTTGCCCTTGTGAGAACAATTCTTATTTCCTTTCTTGGTCACAGCTGGCTAACATCTCACACAAATGTCTCAAAAATTCCAATCAACTGCCGTCAAGAGGGTTGCTACTAAAGTCTAGGGCTAGGGCAAGTTGTTAAGACCAAGTTGGTAACTTTAGTATCGGGAAGGTTAAATTCCATACCTTTAAACAAAATTTATCAGCTATAGTGTCTTATACGTGCCCTTTTCAGGATAGCAGAACGAATAAGTTGACTTCCCTGGAGACAACAGTAAGCCCAAAGAGCACCGATCTTTGGCCAATCTCTGACAAGTAAACCAGTCTGGTAGATGCCACATAAGCCCAGATTTCTAGGGTAACTCATTTGGAATTCAAATCAAGATCTGTGTTCTCATGGGAAGTTCTCTCTGAATATTCAGGGAAAAGAGAAAAATGAGTACCCCAATATTCGCTTTTCAGTAGTTAATTAAGGGGGGCGGGGTGTCATGTGAAACTAGATATACTTGGGCTGAGCCCCAGTGGTGTAGTGGTTGAGTGCGGGACTGCGGCCCACGGGCTTGGCGGTTCAAATCCAGCAGCGGCTCTCCAGCACCAAGGTTGGGTAGCTCCCATGACCACTAGAAGGCAGTGATTGCCCACCCCCCCCCCCACCAAAAAAAACAAAACCAAAAACAAACTAGATAACACTTAAACCTTGTGTCCTCAGATTCATAGCTCTGGTTACGATGCCTCCTGATTGCATCCACATTACAATTTCCACAGCCAACTCAGGAGCTCTTGCAGCTCATAGGTTTTTGTTTATTCCATCAGCTCAGGCACTCTATAAACAACCCATTGGAATCATTAGCCACAAACTCCTAAACTCCTACCTCCTGCTGTGGAGTCATTCGGACAGTTGTCCCGCAGGACAGTCACACTACCTCCTAGGACTTCCAATGCTACACATCTTTACAGAATCCTGTGGCCACATCCTACTCACACACAGCGAGGGCTAACTTCTAACCTCTAACCTTTCTGGGAACAGACAAGCACTAAAAAATTGCATTACCGACTCCTTCAAATTTTAACTAAGAAACAAAACGCCCCCAGACAGCCACGTGCACTGCCATCAATCCGCATTCACAGAGTCCCCCCCTCTAAAAGAGAAGGGCTCCCAAGGTTTTCCAATACTACACATCTTTATGGAGCCTGGACAGCCTTATCATTCTCCAGATTGGCAGCTTGGTGGGTTTGATCTGCCAACCCTGCTGTCAATCCAACACCTAGCCCAAGGCATCACCACGCTTCCTCCTTTCAATTGAGCGGACACACTCAAATCTAAAAATTAGACCCTAACTTTCTGAACACTAGATGTAGAAGTCATCAGAATTTGCTGAGGAAACCTGCATCTCCCATCTGTCTACACACGCACGAATGTGCACCCACGGCAGAGCCACTACAGCAGGTATTTCTCTACCGGAGTGCAAATAAGTCCTTACCTACAAGACTCCCCCTCAATCTCCTTTTCAGAGAAATAGTATAGGGGTAAGTCAAAAAGCATTGCCTGAAAATCATAAACGGCAAACAAAAAATAGCAAAACGTGGAGCTATTGTTTCTCATTAAACTTTTCACCTAGAGCTATATGCTTTTGAAATGTTTTCATTTAACACTTCTGGAAGGATTCTGTGGGCTTCAATTTATACCACTCAAAATTTCAGTTCTGGCATCCGTGAGGGACTCAAATTGTGGTCCTCTGAAACACTGAGTTGGGGGAGATGGAAGAAAGTCTGAAAGGTTAAATCAGGGGTGTCAGAGACCCTGTAAGGATTCCCAGCAGTGGTGATGTGAAGACATTCCTCAAAGCAAGTTTCCCAGCCTCTCACCAATTTACTTTTCAAAAGTTCTTCAGAGTAAATCCATGATCGTCCTGTGTCCTCTGAGAAAAACAATCAATATTACTCCTTAGCAATCCTGAGAACGTCTTCCAACAGCTTCTAAGTGACTAATGCAGAAAAATGTTCAAATAAGTTTTATGGGGAATAAACCCAAACATGTATAAACTGTAACCTTACTAGCAATACTTCTTGACCTAATCCTCGTATATCTTTAAACAGAGTGAAAGATAGTGATGTATGACATTTATTAAGAACTGCTTCTAAAGCTCTTTCACTTCTGAAATGTTTTAATGACAATAACAACTAAAATTTACTGGATTTCAGCAATCTTTCTAAAATCAGTACAGGTTAAGTCTAGTGCAGACTGTGACTATCAGATTCATCAAATTCATCCACGTTCAGTTAGAAAAAAAGAATTCCTTTTTCAGGTTTCCCAATAATTCAATCCAAAACTTCCAGGTTTCTGGGCAGAACAAAAATGCTGCTTGCACTATTAAACAATCATAAATACGCACACATTATGCAATTGCCTGTTTATTTAGTGGCACCATCTTTGCAAACGGTGTTTTTTCTACTTTTAATCTCACATACAATCTGCAAACGTTCACAGGCTGAATGCAGTTTCTTCATCAGACTCGAAAACAAAAAAGTACATTCTTAAAATTAGAACTAAATTCACATATTTTCTTTGGACCAGGAAATGGTAAATACAAAATATACATTTATGGAATTTCTTTAAACAGTTTAGATCACATAAACTGCAAACAAGGGCAAATTACTGTGGTAATTTTGCTATACGTCTTAAGAAAAATATTTCTGTAGTTGTATTAGTCTTACATTTATAGATTAAAAAATGAATTTATATATAATGAAACATGCTTTTAACATGTCCATCTCTCCATTCACAACATTCATACAAATTAAGTGAAACAAACCAGTTCAAGAGTGAAATCAACCAATATTGGTATATATCACTACAAACAAGATATTGTCCTGCAATTATGCTTCAATCAAGTCAAGGTGTGCTAGGTAAAACAATGGTTCCCATAAAAGGGATGTACGCAAACTGTTAACTGACCAATTTTGGCAACAAATGTAACAACTTTTTTTCATTGTAGTTATTATATTTTGTAGAAATCTCATTAACCCTGGACACTGCTAGCTCCACTTTAATATTCTATGTTAGTACCTAAGTTCCTAATTACTTACAATCTGAAATTAAACTTTGTGAATTATACCAGGAAGTTCAAAATCCTAAAACCTGAGTGAGATCTGACAGTGAAATTATCGAAACTATATGGGTCTGAAGCCTTTCAGAAATGTGCAATTTCTCTTTTTCTGTTGAATTTCAGAAGTTGCAAAACTTCTTTGAGAACGATGTCATCCTCCAAAACCATTCCTTACATGACAACTTAAATCCTTTGGTCACATTCCTCTTTCTTGTGGATGGCAGGCCAACTCGTAACCACCACGCCCCCAGGGCTTCCCTTTCTTAAGGGACCTTTTGAATAAAAAATTATCAGAGTCTAGCCCAGATACAGCCCACCTCTCACCTTTTAAAAAGTGAAATAATTGCTTAAAATAAGAAGTCTTTGAAATATTTTTATGAATTTTTCAGGAAAAAAACCCATACCCTATTATACTATAGAACAATGGGGGAGGGGCAGGGAGGGTTTGAAAGAATCATCAGGGACACCTGAGTCACTGCGACATCAAAAACGTGGGGGGTGACGATGTACATTATATGCATTTCCCTGGGTAAGGGAGCCCACAGATTCATCGGTCTCAGAGGGTCCGCCACCCAGATGCAGAACAGCCACGACGATGAATTTGTCACTACACCTAAGAAGAACATTTTTGTTTGTTTGTTTTGCAGTTACCTATCTCTTACACAAATCTAACTTTGGAACGTACAGCATCGGTGCAAACGTTACGAACGAGTTTTTTCTTGGATCAGGAGGGCTATGTAAAAACAAAGAAAACACTTGACTATTATTCTAGACCTTGGTTTAACAAGACATTAGTAGCAAACTGTATTTTGAAGCAATGAAAAGAACTTGTGAGGGTTGGGTTTGGGGGAGAAACTGCCTTTTGCCTCAGTTGCCTCTTCATCGATGCAGCGGGATCTCCAATCATTGCCTTACTTGCTAGAAAAGTCTATTTGAAGAAATAAAGGTTGGTTCTTGTCGCCTTGTGTCATTCATGTTCTGGGTTCACGGAAAACATCCTTCTGGCTTTTGAAAGAAGTAGGAATCCTTCTCCTCCCCACCCTGACTTCACCCCTCTCTCCCCCAAGTTCTCTTATTGTACTAAGCTTGGTGTGCCAGAGCAGAAATTGATGAGGCTCTCAGCTCAAGAAAATAAACTTGGCCAATTTGGTTAGAAGCAGCAAAGGAAAAAAAAAAAAAAAGAAATAAGAGAACGGAGGCAAAAAGAGAAGACAGAGACAGACAGGGACAGGCAGACAAAGCCAAATGAGTAGAGGGGAAATAAGAGCAAGATGTCATGCAGCATTCGGGGGAACCTGCCATTTACTTATTTTATCAACCCCACCCATCTAACTCCTCCTTTCCCATATAATGAATGTATTCGTTGTTACTATAATTTCAACACCATCCGAGTTTCCTAACTACCACTTGACTGTATTGGTGATGTAAAAGGGAAACAGAGAGAACAGAGGCCTCTAGCTTAATACACAAAGCCAGAAAAAGGGAGAGTTTGTGTGAAGGCGAACCAAAGGGATCGAGGCTGTCCAGTAGACGGGGGAGTGGAAGCGAAGGCCTTTCATCCTGTCACTGCACTCCATCCACAGTGACCAACACGTTACCGAGGCGAACTACTAAGACCCTTAACACATAGTTCTTAAATATTCCAAGCATATTCTGAAGTAATTATAGAAGTCAAAAGAACCCAAAACACATGGCACATTGACAGAAACAAGGTAAAATTAAGTTTCTACAAATTAGTCATGTACAAAGATATCTTCTCAATGCCTGAAAGAAAACTGGTTAAAAGACTAGATTCACTCATTTAAAAAGTGGTCATCTCGGGCTAAGACCCCGTGGCTTAAGTGGTTGAGTGCGAGATTGCGGCCCGCGGGTTTAGCGGTTCAAATCCAGCGGCGGCTCTCAGGAGCAGCACTGGGCAGTGTCCCACGACCACCAGAGGCAGTGATGCCCAAAAAACAAACAAACAAAAACAAAATAAAAAGTGGTCATCTCACCAGCAGTATCTGCAAGCAAAAGTATCTGCGACTCTTCAGGTCCCTTCAAAAAAAAAAAACCTCAGACAAGGAAGATGTGCACACTGTTTTCCAATACCACATCCTAAACATAATCCTGTACAAATAGCAACCCAAACTGTAAAGGTGCAAAGTCGCTCATTCAAAAGAACCATATACACTCAGAATTCAAAACCGAAGAAACAATAAAATAAAAGCCATCACCACAACATAGAAAACCAGTACCCAATTTCATGTTTCCCTCCCCATAAATCAAAATGAATTATCAGATAAACTCATCCAGTAAATACTGGCAGAAAATCATTAAAACAAAAAACATACAAAATAATTACTTGGCTAAAATTAGTTATCAATACTGAATGTATTTTCAATGAAAGTTTTCCTGAAATAAAACATGAATGCCTTAAACTTAAAGCCAGGTCTGTGACTATTTCCAGGGTTGGACTATATCGTTCTTTGAAGTGCTGCTGTCAGCAGAAGTGCCAATTCTGGGCCTACTGAATGGCCTAAAGCCATATCAGTCCAATTTTAAATGTATTGCAGAGCAGTTTGTCCCTTGGGTGAGATTTTTCATTTTAACCAATAAAAAATAAAGAGGAGAAAAGAACTGTGGTGAATACAGGGAATAAAAAATGAAGTATGTGGTGTGTGTGTGCGTGTGTGTGTGTGTGTGTGTGTGGTGGGGGGTGGGGGGAGGTGCGCCTATCTTGTCCAGGAAGTATCTGGCATGTAATAGGTGGACATTATTTTTTTTGGAGCATGGAGGGGGGGGGGTAAGTGTGGGTGGTGGTGGTGGTAGAGAGAGTGAGTGACCCAGTTACAAAATTAACAAATACAAGATTAATAATTATGCTGAAGTGTAAACTCCTTGAGGGCAAATGTCTATTCATTTCATTATAAACCTTAAGTACAAAATACAGTTCTGCATATAACAATGCATTTTGTGTTAGAACTAGACAAACAAGAGATAGACAATATAGTTCAGATGATTTGTTATAATTTTTTCATTCTTCGATGCTTAATGCTTTGGAATTAGGAAAAAGTGGGTGAGAACAGTTCTAATTGCATAGAACTCTTATTTAGCTAATGCCTTATAGCTAAAAAGATGTTTGAAATAGACATAATGCAAAATAGATTAAGAATATTACTTTGGTTTTGTCAACATATAATCCCCAGAATAAAGTATGTTAAGACAGTAAAAGACTGAGCAGTAAAGATTTTTAAAGTTAGGATATTAAGAATCTGCTATACAAAAATTGAATTATGTTTATAAAGCAACAAATAAGGTTTATTCTCTTAAAACACTTAAATCAAGGTACATTTTTAATACTCTATTATCACCTCACCGAGCTTTTTCCCTCCAAAGAAAACAACAGAACACATCAATATTTTTGAGGCATTGCCCTGAGATGCTAATTAGCTCAAAAAGGACAGAAAAGGACCAAGAATGTCAGTGGTATAAAATGAAATACACAACAGAGGTGCACAAGTGCCTTTTAAAGAGTGGGGATAGTTCATCCTTCTCACCCACCACTAAACCCTCAGGATTAGGAAGGCACACAGCCGACTATACCGTACCCTTCCTTCCTGCAGTTTCAAAGTGAAAACTATTCAGGATGGCAGTGTTGACTCGTGGAAAAGACACAGCCTTTGTACACCAAGCTTCAGTTTTCTTCCACATCCAAAGCTACTGGTAATTTCAGTAATAAAGTATGAGCATTTTAATCTTTTTTCTTGTTCACTTTAAGATTCTCAAATAGCCTTTAAATATGTTGTTATGGTTTGAAATGTAGCTCTCCACCACATACCTTACTTGTGGTTTAAGATTCTACATTTCAAAATGTTCCACAGTCCAGTTCAAGGCTTGGAAATTTCTAGAACTAAAAAACTACAGTCTACATAAAAATAAAGAAACTGGTTTGTTGTAATAGGGAATTTAACTTTGAGTAGTAGGATGTCTAGAACTCAAGCCATGCTAGAAGCACTGCTATTCACTAAATGTACATTTTATATGTTTACAAAGCCATTAACTTAGAACAGTGGTTCTCAACCTTTCTAATGCTGCGACCCTTTAATACAGCTCCTCATGTTGTAGTGCCCCCCTCCACCCTGCCCCAACCATAAAAGTACTTTTGTTGCTACTTCATAACTGTAATTTTGCTACTGTTATAAATTGGGCAACCCCTGTGAAAGGGTCGTACTATCCTCAAAGGGGTCGCAATCCACTGGTTGAGAATCGCTGACTTAGACCATGACCACACTTTGCACTCGACGACAGATTTTACTAATTAAACACTAATTGTTAAGCACGGAATTGGTTCTTTAATTCCAACTTATGAATTTCTTAATATAAATAGTATTTCAATATATTTTTAGTCATGCTGGGTTAAAATATAAATAAAATACAATTAAGTTACATTTAACCATCTCACAAAGAGGAGGGATAATAAAACTATTTTGCTGGTTTGTAACTACTTAAATCTGAGACATCTCACATTACTTTCCCACTACTCCCCTAACTTTTAAGGCTATATATACAAACAAAATATGTATACTTACAAGTTAGGGGAATAAACAAAAATGAAAAAAATATATAACAAAATAGATTATACTACCTTTTATACACATATTTTTGATTTTGTGTTCAATGTTGTATTTTAATCTTACACCGAAACAGTTATTTGGTGGGAAGTCTGCCTAATGAACGCTTAAATTACATAGTGATCAATACAGAAGTCGACCGAGTGAGGAGACAAGGAGCACAGAACAGTAGTCTTTTCAGTGTGACAGATTTAAAAACTTACTTTCACATGCTTAATCTTAGGAATTTAAACCTAAATTAAATTATCTATAATTCCTTAAGTTTTGAGAGTTATTTTTAAAGACCAACAACTAAATATTATCAACATGCTGTATTTCAAATCACAAGTACATCTTAACCACTGTAATTTAAAGACATGGGCCAATGAAAAGTCACACACACACACACACACACACACACACACACACACCATGGAGTGTTAGATTGTCAAGCTTGACAATTACTTTAAACAGTAGGTAAATTTAGCTGATGCACATCTCCATGAAAATTAAGCAGTCAGAAAGAAACAACAGATACTTAAATCTTAAAGGTTTTTTTCCTCCCCCTTCCTAGAAAGAGAAACAGGTCTATCTATGTCTTGGGTAGCACATTATTGTCCATTTAATAGACTAACATCTTTCCCCCATAAGAAATTTCTCATTTACAATGACATGATGTTTCAAAAGGCCGGGATAAAAGAGGAATTACACATACATGATTAAATTTCTTGTTTGTTAAATCAAGCTTTATTGATAAAATGGAATTCAGAATATCTTACTAGGAACAGCAGCAGGTTCAGCCAATCATGATAGCAAAAATGTGGCAGTCTCCTCCCTTACAGAGGAAGCTGCTGCTGATCAATTAGTAATTTAATGTAAGGACTTGTAAAAGAGGTGCAAAGAATCAAGGCATTCTAGCCCCAAGATTGATATTAAGAATATACTGAATCACCCTTCAATACTCATGGCAACACGGAGAGAACATCCTCAAAGGCAGTTTAAAGGAGGGGAAGGCTTTATCAATAACGCCAATCCCAACTCCAACATTTAGTTTTCAAAAATCCCCTGGATGTTCAGCTTTTTAAGATTTTGAAATTATTCTCCATAATTGCATGCACATTTGGGCATCTAGCTGATGTGGCTGCTGCTCTCCCTGTGTCCCAATCCCAAATTCAAAACACAACATGACTTTAAAGGGCTATTATGTCTGCTGCATCACACAACAAGTCAAACATTTCTTCTAACTTTGATAGTGATTTAAAGCAGTTCATAATTAAATATGACCATTTGTACAAGGACAATTACACTTTACAAAAAAACAAAATCATACAACAAAAATTGCTGGAGTCTGATTTACAACATGAATTATGGTTTGAAATCACGTTTACGTAAGTCTCAAATTTACAAAAAAAAATCAGTTCTGGGCTAGCTGTTGTACTGCTGAAGTTTTCTGTTGTAATCACTCTCACCCACATCATATCCTTCTTTCACGTTGCGGATGGATGTTAAAAAGATTCATCGAAGTAGAGCTGCACTGTCCTTTGGAGGTAAAGATAAACTCCATGGCTAGATGAGCAGTTTTACCACATGTCATCAGTTGATGTAGAGTCCTTTATGAGAGAAATAAAACAAGAAATTAAAGCGCGCAAGTGCCAAGACACATTACTTTCTGGATAATATATGCAAGTTCCTGTAAAGCAGATTCTTTTTTTTTTTTCCTTTGGGGGGGGGTGGGGGCATCACTGCCCTCTGGTGGTGGGAGTAGGAGGCCCAGCCTTTGCTCCTGTGGAGCCACTGCTGGATTTGAACCTCCATCCTAGTGGGCCGCAGTCCTGCGCACAACCACTACGCCACCGGGGCTCAGCCCTGTAAAACAGATCTTTAGGATCTATTTTTCAAAAGTATATGAACATGTATAAAATATCAACATTTAATTTGTTCAGAGAACTGTTAGCCCTTCTTTTTTTTGGCGGCGGGGGGGGGGGGGCATCACAACCCTCTGGTGGGAGTGGGAGACCCAGCCTTGCTCCTGGAAAGCTGCTACTGGATTTGAACCGCTAACCCAGTGGGCCGCAGTCCCACACTCAACCAGTACACCACCGGGGCTCAGCCGAGCCGTCCTTTTAAAATAAAATAGGTGATATCTGGTTTTATCATGAAATCAACCCAATACATTTCTAAACCAAGTAAGACTCCCAACCATAAAGAATTATATTTGTTTCCTTAAATAAAATAACATATATTTAGGGTAGCATTTCTATAAATTTTCCTTGTATAAAAATGAAATGAGGACCACAAAAAAATTGAATTTTTCCTTGAGCTTATATGCTCCTTGTGATGCTTCAAAATGTAATACATGAAATATTTCTAGAAAGTGTAGAAATGGTGTTGGGTTACCAACTTCCTATAAAAATTACTGTCAGAATTCCAACAGAAAACTTAAGAGAATGTGGCATTTAATATCTATGTAAACAAAATCTTCTATTTTCATATTTAAAAAAATTAAACATTTTAGGGTTCCTGGTAACCATAAACACTATTTAGTGATGACAAACATTTAAAATTCTGCATAGAGATCTTATTTCCCAGTTCAAGAAAGCATTTCGGAGGCAAACCTTTTGAAATGGATTGCTTTTAGAAGCTTAGAAAACCTAAAATAATTCAAAAGGGCTTTCTTCTTCAGATGAGGAGGCCACTCACCGTGACAATGTCCTCAATCATTAAACTGTGGTGCAGGCAGAGATCAGAGCACTCAATCAGGGGCGTATTTAAGAGAATGGGTGCAGTGAACAGCTCTGCAAAAACAGGTAGGAGGATATGCATTTAGAGTGGAGGGGCAGGGTAAGCAGAGGGAGTTGAACTATTACATACCGTGTCATCATTTTTGTAAGGATTCAGTCTATTGTAAACAGCTTCAATTATATTCCGCCTACATTGAAGGAAAAAAAACATAAAATTAATTCTTCAAAAAGTAAAACACTGTCTAATAACTCATAGCCAGGTGTTCATTAAAACATTAAAGACAATCTAGTTCTATTTCTTGCTCCTACTAAGTAAGCTTCACTTGATTAATTGGGGCCTAATGATTTTCCACCAACTCAGTTAACAGAAGACTAAAAGTCAAGGTTTTAAAAAGATACATCAGTCTATAGAATCTACTTCTATTTGAATTGTGGCAGCAATGAAATGCAGTTCTTAACATATGTGATTATATGGTAGATTTGCATGCTAATTTTAAAGAAGTAGCTTCAACACATTATATAATAAAAATTTAAATGTTAAGTTTCTCCTTTTCTTAATGCTTTCAAAGATTTATTATAATTGAATGTCAAATACGATTATTTCCAGACAAGTCTAGGAATTTTTTTTATATTTAATTAAAAAAAAATCTGAGGCGGCATTTATAAGCTATCGTCTCCCTACTTCCAAAATTGATTCACAGATATCATACAGATGTTTCACAAAAGGTCATATTGGGAGAAAAAGTTTCCAAAAAAAAAAAGTTTCAAACAACAATGTTTACAATCACTATTTAATAAAATGATTACAAACAGCAATGTCATAACTTGAAAGTCATGGAGGAAATTCAAGAAAAATGGTGAACGATAAACACTTCGAGGTCTAACATACCAGCAGATAATATTTGAGGTAAAAATGTTTTAAGGCTTGAGTTTTTTAAATGTTTGAATTCTCCATTAAAAGATGTATGCTTAATATTTAAAACAAAGTAACTTCAGTTCTATTAGCCAAAGTAGAAAGGGAAAAGCTCAAGAAATGTGCCTTTCTGTGTTCCTTGACTCCCCAAACCAAACCAAACAAGCTATAGAAAGATGGCCCGATAGAGGTGACGCTCGTCCTAGGGATGTTAGAGTGATCCAGCGGTTGACAAGTTCAAATAGCAATAACAATAATAATGGCACTTAGGATTTTATAGTGTCGTGTCGTTTTAAATGTGCTTTCTCTATCTCATTTACACAAGGGGTGGCAAAATGTTATCCAAACTTTCACTGAAGACGTATCTACAGTGGGATTAGTTACAATGCCATCCTGATAGCTATTCTCATCAAGCACCGTATGTCACCGATACTGGAAAACACTAAACCACAGGTTACATAAAATATTTTGGAAACACAGATAATTGCATCACTTTACAAATTAGGCAATTAACATTTGATCAACATACACCCAATGTTTCCAAAGTCTGGTACAAAGCATAAGAATGTGCAGAATGTAACTTACTTGCTTGCCAATTCACCCCCTGGTGGGAGGCTGGGGATGTTCTCACTGGCTAATGTGCGCATCACATGGACTAAGTCAGGGACGCCTTCCCCCTGCTTCTTTATGATTTCTGGGAATCAGAAGTACTTTTTTTGTAAGTGCTATCCAAATTTAATTTAAAAAACTGAAACAAAGATAACTTAGTCTTTTAAAGATGACATTTACTGTATCTGAGATCTTCTAACCTGGTGTAATTCAAATTTTTTAAAATGAAAATGCTGACATTTTAACATTTATGACAAAAGTGAATACAAAATTACACAAAAGACAAAATATTTTTCAGATTAACATTAAAGAATGAAATTAATCAAGATAAAAATGTAAAAGGAAAAATATTTCATGTAATGTTAATGTGTTTCATAAACAAGAATATGTGTGTACAATTAAGAATATCAATATCCTTCTTAAGATGCCATGTAGTTACGTCTGAGGAGTTCATCTCCTCTCTTTAGACTGGAAACATTTTTCCTGAATTTTGTCCTGTAAAATACATGGCACAAATTTAAAAGGAAAAAAATTTCAAGAGTTGAAAAAAATCAAGAGATTTATTATGGACTACACTGAAACATTTTTATCCATGTTATACTTGCAAAATGATAGCTAAGTAGCACACAGAGATTAGAATATGTTCCATCACTCTCAGCTTAATTTTTATCTAAAGTATCTTTGAGCAATAAATATGCAATACCACTTCCTCAGCTGATTATTTGAACAAAGCTTTGAATGAAAAGCATAAACTTCAGGACATTTTAAAAAAGAAAATATTTGACAAACCAGACAAAATGCATTTAAAATAAAAGCAAACATCCAATTATTAAATGGGCATAGTGATATCATCTCTAACATTGTGCAGATTTACACTACTACTCCTCCCACACAATACCAGATGATGAACAAAGGACTTAAGAGAACTTTCAACTATTCACTTGAAGTACAGGAGTGCAAGATCATATCAGAGGTATTTCTTTTAACTTTTATCTTCAAATTTTGTTCAGTTTTCAGTGTTTATTTAAAAATATTTTAGTCATCATTGGGTCCATAAAACAATCTAGTTCTCAATTTGTAAATGTATTTGAAAGTAACAATGCATATAAAGATCTGATAAATTCTTAAAATATTAATTCACCATTAAAGGCACATTTTAAAAGACAGACACACTACCCATATTTTTTTAAATGACTCAAAATATCCTTTTAGAATTAAGGCCAGATTTTACCATCTGTTGTTTTCTTTCTTTTTAGAAAACCACTCTTAAATCTGAACAAAAAGCAAGGATCTCAGATTTGGTTTGCCAAGTTCCTTTATTGCATATTCTTTAACATCTAGTATATTTATTCTACATGGTTCTAATGCTGAAAATCTGCTTTACAAAAATAAAGGGATTTGATGTTTACCTAAACTGCACAGTTTCACAAACTAAAGCTGTAATACACTTAACATACAGTCTCTGCTAAGCCAATACAATTATTTGGTAGATAACTAGATACAACAGAAATGAACACTGAAAGTAAACGCAATCAATGATGGTTTCAGGTCTAAAATATATTATCTTGAATCACCTATATTTGATTTATCTTACATCTCTTGTTTGTTAAAATATAAATTAAGATAGTTTAAACTGTGAAGAAAATTACAGAAAAATAAGCAACTTCTTAAAAAAAATATATAAGGCTTTATAAAGTCATTATCCCTATTCCAGATGGGGCAGTCCATTTACTGTCAGAACATTCACAATATGTATCAGCCTTGCTTCTGCTTTTAAAAAAGAAAAGAAATGAATTTTAAGAACTATTCAAGTGTTCTTATAAATTTTAACTAGAGCTGTAAAAAAATTTGTTATTAAATTATATGTATGTATAAAAGATTAAAGTTTTATATGTGCAAATACTTCAAAAAGTTTGTGGACAATGGAATTTAAAAATAATACACTTCCCCTACAAACTTTTTGAACCCCTCTTGTGCATATATACAAACACCTTCTGCTTTTTCCCACTCCTTTGGCTTTGAGGAATTCTATCAGTCATCTCCAAAATAGCAACTTTAAAGCTCAGGCAGTCAGTAGCAAAGTTTACATACTCACAAGTAAATATCTCAACTGGCTAATGTGGACCACACACAGAAGTGTGTAAGTTACAAGTTAAATCTTTTCATGTTCCCAGAGAGCTAAGGGTCTAGGAGAACAGCCATAAGAAGAGAAAGGAAAGCTAAAACGCTTTAAAAAAGAAAAACCTCAAGAAGCAAAATAAAGTAATGTAAATCTAGCAAGTAATGTAAATCTAGCAAGTCACAAAAATTTAGTGAAAGCATGCATTTTTAAAAAAATAAAAGAAATGAAAATATATTTGGTACCTGCCTTGGAAATTAAATGTAACAATTTTTAAGACAACTTTTACAATGTAAGTAGTTATTCTTTTTAGATTTTTTAAATAGCAGCAGTTTTCATTAATGGATTATTTTATAGTTGAAGTTCATGAAACCTGCTTCAGTAAAGACCATAGAATATAATTTATGATACAGAATAATTTCCAATTGAATAGTACAAGTATAACAGCACTTCCACATATCAAAAATATCAAGTGGTAACATAAACTTTGCTCAAGAAGCAACTCTCTTGGTAATAAGCAATATAAAAAACTTATTATAACAAAACATGTCTGAAGTGTTAGTATTTCAGAATTTCATCAAAACTTACTTTAAAAGAATGTATACTAAAAAGGAATGTAGTGATTACTTTCTAAAATTAATTTCCATTTCATAGTAAACTAAACTAAAATACGTTGTTCTATCAGTTAGAAAACATTGATACCTTTATTTTAAAGTGTTAATACATTAGATATCAAACGTATCCTTCTGCATTATTCTTATGTTTTCATATTTTTCCAATGATGAATAATTTGAGCTAATGATTTTTAAACACTCTAAGTATTATTATGAAATTATCCAGATAAATAATTCATATTAAAATTTCTTTAAAATATAAAATTTCCAACACCCTTGGTACTATTAAGAGAACAAATTCATTGAGTAATGTCCAATGAATGATACACTAAGTAGTACATACACAGACTATATAGAGCACTTTATCAAAGCAGGAGGGCACAATAAAAACAAAATAGGAGCCCTAACCAGTATTGAAAAATGCAAGTAAGTGATTTTAACACAGACTGATTTTGGACCCAAGTCCAAAAGTTAAAGGAGAAAGGAGAACAAAATTAAAGTGCATGTTATTTTTTATAATGCAGACACAATAGGATGTTAAGTGTGGTAGGACAATGCTTGCTTGCTATTTCAGGCCCTGAACATGGACATTAATGGCATTAGAAGTCTAAAATGTATTTTAATACGATCATATTCAAGTTTGTGGGGTTTTTGAAAATAAGAAACTGCATAATTTACCTGCTATTGCAAATATGCAGCAAACTAGTGTTCTCAGGGGCTTAACTTTTATACTAAGCAGCAGTTGCATCAAATATAATTTCTTTTTCTGATATTTAAAGGTACTACATTTGAGCTAAAAACATTTTACTAGTTCTTGGGAAGCAATTTCCAGAATCACAACAAATACACTTCTAGGATTCCCAACTTGTATCTTGATGGTAAGTCAGCATTTTCATTTCTTCCAGGTAGAAACCTAAGAAACCTTTTATTCAGGACTATTTCATTTATGGAAGATAATTTAGGTTTAGACAAGCCCTGATTCAAATTGGGAAAGGAAAAGAAAAATTAAACTTTATGTCATTGGTAAGTTGTTAATTACCAGGCTATTACGTGCAAGTTACAAAAAAAAAAAAGCCCCAACATACACAACTTTTCACAGATAGATGATTTTCAAATGATCACTATCAGACATAATCTTTGAATATGTAATTAAATAAAACAAGAACCATATTGTTATGGCATAAAACTATTCATGCCAGTGAACTCGGTGAGCATTTTTAAGATAAGCACAAAAACATTTTAGCCTTTTTAAACAAAAGTATCCTGACGCAACTGTACAGGATATCACGCTAACTGATACTTCTAATTTATCTATGGCTGGACGTTGACATACACCTCAATTGCTACTGAAATGCTTTTTGCAGCATTTATACACTAAATACTATATGTCAAAGACATGTAAAGATGCAAAAACTAAACGTTAAAATTTGATTGTGTTGAAGGCTTTTCTGTAAGAAAGTTACTTATTTTTTGTTAAATGATCCACCTTCTACTCTGCTTTCCAGGTACTTGTCCAGCTCTGCCTCCTGCTTCACTGCTTCTGGCGATACTTTGGGTGCATTTGGGAAACAGATCAATATCACACTCATGTTGTCTCGACTTCCCTGGGAAGAAAAAAGTTTGAGAAAATATTTGTTTTCTTTTTGCCTGACCATACATCTGTTTTAAAACTTTGAGAATCTTTACAGCATGCCAAGTATAAACACACTATATATACATATGATTATTTAGTGAGATCAATACTTAGTGAGATTATATAATAAAGATGAAAAAGTATGTGTGTGGGTGCCCCTTGCTCCTCCACACATATGGTATGTGAAAATATATATAGATATATGTAGCAAAAACAACATTCCAAAAGATAGCAGAGAAATAATAAAGGTGAAACCCACCTTCCCCTCTGCAATGATCTAAAAATTTGATGAAACACAAAAAAATTTTGATTTAACTTGAAGCAATACCTAACACATACCCATATTCACACAATATAACAAAACACAAAATTTCAGTCATGTTTCTTTCAACAGGACCTATAGTTACATGTATATTTGACAAAATTTACCTATAAAACATTGTAATAAGCATCATGAGGCTTATTTATTCACTTCACAAAAAGTAGAAATATGGAATCAGAAATCAAATTATACAGATATAAAGTTTATAAACCATATTTTAACTTTCAATTAAGAAACTGACTTAGAAAACATTCATTTGAAATGACATCTAAGTATATAAAGTGCTGTATTTAACATTGTTGACTTCTCCATAGCCTCCTCTCGATTAGTAACTTAAGAGCTTAACTTCTGCATTTGAAATATTTAATTTTCCTATACAGTAAGGAAAAACTGTACACTACCAGAACTTACAATATAAACAATACTGATTAATTTTTAAAATAGAATGGAACACAAGTGATGTCAAACCTGAGCCCTAATTTACTAATATGTGTTAGACAATTCTCTTAAGAACTTGGCTTTTAATCTAGATAGCAAATATCTAATTTTCAAGACTACAAAATAAATCTAATCCATGCATACTCCTTTCATGTGTACCATGGACAAAGAAAGACCATACACACCTTAAGGTCACTTTTTAGTTCTCTCCAAATTCTGAAATTGGCAGCATCAATGTACACTGCTAATTGTCAATTTTTTGTTCTAATGAATTTCTTTTAAGCATATGGTTGGTTGGATGTTAATCTATATTTGATTTCTAAATAAAATCAGATTTCAATTAAGATTTTAACTGGCAGTGTGCATATCAGAAAATAAAGAATACTATAAATGGCTTTTTTTTTCTATGCTAGATGAAAATATACAGCCTTTGAAGAGTGATACAAAAACCAACATTTGTTCTTAAAAAAAATAAATCGAAGAAGTAATGACAGCATTATTGACAAAAAATTGGTGGAAAATTTCCATGAGTTTTGAAGCCCTTAAGTATGCCATTTAATTGTCACAAATCCATGAGATAACATATTCATAGTATATTTTACAATTAAATAAACTGATTTTTCTGATCTGAAGTCACACACATACACACACTCAACCAAGTTCTTCAGACTCTACGATCCAAAGTTATTTCTAGTATATCACATCAGATAATTCCTAAGGTTCCTTGGTTAATACTATGGATTTATTATTATCTTAAAGTACTGTTATAAATGTGCCAACATATCATATGGTAAAGATATTCATTATAGAATGTTGTTCACTTCCCACTTCCATCTTTTTTTTTTTTTTAGGGCATCACTGCCCTCTGGTGGTGGGAGTAGGAGGCCCAGCCTTTGCCCCTGTAGAGCTGGAATTGAACCTTCATCCCAGTGGGCCACAGTTCGCGCACAACCACTATGCCACTGGGGCTCTGCCCCCACTTCCATCTTTTAAAACACAAATTGCAATCTGATCTCTTTTATCTCAGATGAACTTTCATGTGATTAAAAAGCTCAAGTCAGGATTATTAAGACTAAACATATAGGTTATAGATCTTGCATAAATGATAACAGTAATTTATTTTATTTATTTGGGGGGGGGGAGGGCATTACTGCCTCTGGTGGTCATGGGCGCTACCCAGTGCTGCTCCTGAGAGCTGCTGCTGGACTTGAACCGCCAAGCCCGCGGGTCGCAGTCCCGCACTCAACCACTTACGCCACCGGGACTCAGCCCAACAGTAATTTATCTTTTAAGTTGTTATGAATGCTAATAGTGAAGATTACCTTGTATTACTGTCAAAACTTATTTCTAAAAACTATAGGTTTTAAGATGATGAAATACCAGAAGTATTAAAATAACAACAGATTTTCTTTTTTAAAAAAAAGTCTAGCTACCTTATACAAACAGGTGTCGACTACTTCATTGCAAACTTTCTCAAGGTCATCCGTTACTTCAAGCCTGGATCTTACAAAATCACAGAGCTCTTCATTTCCCATAACATCCCAGATACCATCACAGGCAAGGATAATGAACTGATCATCTTCCTCTGATCTTTCGATATCATAGACTTCAGGCTCTGGTGAGACAAGCTGCTCTGTAGGACCTTTTCCATGGACACATTTGTAATCGAAATCCCCAAGGGCCCTCGATACAGCCAGAGAGCCATTTACACGCTGAATCATCACAGAGCCACCTGCATTCTGAATTCGTTCTTTTTCCAGCGGATTACTTGGTTTGTGATCTTGTGTGAAGAAGTGAACTTTCCTGTTCCTACAAAGTAAGCCCCTTGAGTCTCCACAGTTAATGAAATAAGTATGGTGCGGAGAAATTAAGACCCCCACAGCTGTTGACCCACTTCTATCTGCACCATGTTTCTTCTCTGACATAACTCTCATATGTTCATCAATCTCCAGGAAACCTGTTCTGATTCCGCTCTTTACATTTTCCACAGAAGGTGCTCCCGCAGACCCTTTAAAATCTTGGTTATTGGTGATGTGATCTAACAAATGCTCACAGCAGTATTTGGCAACCTGAGAACCAGCATGCCCATCATACACAGCAAAGAACGACCATGTTTCTAGTCCACTTGGCAAACCAATCACAGCTGTATGTGCATCCTCCATTTCAACACGCCAGCCTTGCATGCTGCTTAGTCCATATCGCAGCCCATTACCCTGCCCCTGGGCATTATGTTTTTCCATCTTTGGCTTGTCTAAAAATGCTCCCATTATGTCTTGATATTCTAGGTCTGAAAAGGAAGCAAAACAAGAAAATTATTAACTGGCTTATAAACAAAATGCAGATCAAAACAACGTTTTTAAACGTGTAAGAGATGAAAACAGGCAACTTTAAATAAGAATTCACAACTCTTGTAGTCAGCACTCACTCACTGTGTTGCCAACTTGAAACCTGGAGGTTAACAAGGAAAACACTGAAGGAATGGTTGATCAGACAGGGCTCAGAACTGGCAACAAGCAGGAAGAACATAAACCTTTAGAATAAAGGCCAATGGAACACTCCATATCAGTGGTCCTCAACCTTCTTAATGTTGTAACCCTTTAATACAGTTCCTCGGGTTGTGGTGACTCCCAACCATAAAATTATTTTCATTGCTACTTCATAACTGTAATCTTGCAACTGTGATGAATCCTAATATAAACATCTGATATGCAGATTGTTCTTTCATTGTTACCAATAGAATTAAAGTACAGTGATTAATCACAAAAATAATATGTAACTATATTGTGAAATATATATATAATATATAGAAATGAAATTTTATCTTGAAGCATGGGTATGGGTAACAGCCTTCACGCTGAGTAGTTGTCTGTGGGCGTATCAGCATGGGGGTGAACCTGCCTGAAGGCATCTGGATAGAAGAGTGGTGTCTCAGTTCCTAAGGCCATTGGAAATATGTGTATTCTGATGGTCTTAGGTGACCCCTGTGAAAGGGTCATTCAACCCCCAAAGGGGTCGAGACCCACAGGTTGAGAACTTCTGCTCTACATCTTTAAGGCATAACAACTCGAGGTGGAAAGGAGACCTGGAAATAGCCACTAAGTTACATAAGCCAGGCAAGTTTTCATGGATGGACCAAACATGTGCAAGTTGTGTGTGTATATCAAGAAAAGCCTATATAACTCAGACATTTTGACATTGAGAATTTCTTGTAATTTGACACCCAACTACCTATTTTACTCTGATCACACAAACCCACTGAAAACGTCAAAATGAACTACTCACAATGTTCTAAATTTTCACATGCCTTCTTGGAAGTCTTTGATAACATATCAATCCCCTAACTGAAGCCCCTAGTGCAGTCATTTAAAAATCAGCTCAAATTTTATCTTTTCCATGAGATTTTACAGTTAAAAAAAAATGCCTATAAGCGAGGGCTGAGCTCCGGTGGCGTAGTGGTTGACTGTGGGACTGCGGCCCATTGGCTTGGCGGTTCAAATCCAGCAGCAGCTCTCCGGGAGCAAGGCTGGGTAGCTCCCACAACCACCAAAGGGCAGTGATGGCCCCCTAAGAAAAGGCCTATAAGCTATTAAGTTACAATAACTGACACAGCATCAATTTTCAAGTTACATAATATTACACATGTGTATAACAATAAAGCTTATGCTTTATGAGGGTGCTTTAAAAAGTTTCTGGAAAAATTCCATTCTCTTTTAATTCCATTTTCCATGAACTTTTTAAAGTGCCCCTGTGCACATAAAAGTAATCTCTTGGTAGTTTATTGATCGAATGGCAATACTGTACATCAGTACCATTTTAAAATCTTAAAAGTATAAATGGTCAAGGAGAATGGTCATAGGGTATAGTGACAATCTTGCTTACAAATCTGAAAGCTCAGTTAATCTAATCCTTTTTCAACAGTAAAAGCTAAAATCTCTACAATGTGAGGAGACAGTTGGTTAGAATTTACACCTTTGAGTATGGGGTTCAGAATCATTAAAGGGCCTCTATTTCCACACAAAACCATCAGAAAGGATAGGACAAGGAAAAGCACTTTAATGCAGATGGAGAGATAGGTAGTAGAGTTTGATTATGGGTGGCGGAAATCACCTAGCAAACAAAATAAAAGCAGGATGAAGTTCTGAGGCTGGAGTGTTGATGATACTAGTGATACTAATATTTTTGTTCTTCTTTTTCCAGCTATGCCCAAACTGATTCACAGGCAAAAGATTGGCTGATTGGTGTGGTAAAGCAATTTCCTGACTACTTCCTTACCCACCCCTTATTCATAAATATCACTAAATATCGAAAATCAGACATCAATTCTTCTCTATGGTACTATTATTTTCCTGACACCAGGTGGAAAATATTATGGGTAAATTTCCACTGGAGAGGTATCAAACATGATGATAAGATCTTATTCATAGGCAATATTTAAAAATAATTCTAAATAATTCTGCTAAAAGCTTTACAAGTATTATCTCATTTAATCTCAACAATCCTCTAAGGTGGGAGTATTATCTTGAATTTAGAGATTAGGAAATTTAGTTTAAGATTGAGCAACTTGGCCAAGGTCACTTGGCTAATTTAGGAAAATCAATAACTCTAACTCAAGTTGGCATGACTCAAAAGCTCCATCAACCACTACAGAAATGTGTGTTCCAATCATTGCAGTGCAACAAGAGCATTTATAATGCTTCTAAAAAATAATTATCTTCAAATTCAAATTTCTTCAGCAGGGCTAGAATCTAGGCACATTTAAAAATCTCCAAGTACGATTCAGCAAACCACTGCGAAAGATGAGATGATGAGGAGACAGAATTCTGATAGAAGATGTTAAGATAGAAGATGAGGAGAAGAAACCGGTTAGATAAAGGGGAGACAGAGAAAATCATTCAAACTGCAGTCAGACAAGACCAGTATCTTAATTAGATGTAACAAGGAAAAGTCTTACAGGCAGAAAGGTCTATGATCTAGAGCAGCGTTTCCTGAAAAGGGGACATGATCACCTTCGAGGTGGCTGGTGGTATGTGTGTGGGACAGGAACAATCTAGTGGGACTGCAAAAGCAGATACCTACACTTTAATGTGGATGATGGACTAAAGTACAAACGGTTTTAATTGCAAAAGGGGCACTGAGGATTTGTTTTTCCCCTGAAAGTGGGTTGGTAGGCCAAATAAGTTTGGGAATCTATAATCCAGGAGGATAAAAGTGAGTGAACTCATTTATATATTCAATAGGCACATTCAGCTAAGAGCTGTGATGGCACACTTTCCTCTCCCTAAGAATTATCAGCAGTGTAAGGTACTAAAAACACCAGCCATAAAGTTATTAAAAGAACCTGGATTCAAAAGCTGGTTCTACTACTTAATAACTGTGTAGCCTTAATAATGGTGTGACTACTTAAACCTTTATGAATCTCTCTGTATACAAAAAGATGGTACCAACCTGTAACAAGAGGCCTTGTGAGAATTAAATGTTTACAGTATACCTAGTATAATGTCTAGCATCTTGTAAGCAATAAGCATAGTAATATTGTTAGAGCAATGTTTTACAAGCATTTGATAGAGAAATTAATGTATTATTAATTATCTACATTTTTTAAAAGGTGAAATGCAGTGCACTGAATATGATAAAAGTAAAAGAAACCTGTCTTTAAAAGTTTTTGTTTCGCAGAAACAGCAAAGTCCACATGCAGGAAGCACACCAGCATGCGTGATCAAGAGGGGCCGAAGGGAGCAGATATCGAGCACCAAAGAACAAGAATCACATCATTACAAAGGAGGAGGAGAGCAGGGTGGGGACCTAAGGCCCACTGGGGGGTAATTGGTCACCCCTTCACAGGGGAGACAGACCAGTCGGGGGGCAGCCAGGCAGTGATGATGCATACAAGTTTCCTCTAGTTCCTGAAGCCTTCCTCCCCGTCCCCCAACCATCGTGGTCCCAACTCTACCTTGCAAATCCAGATGGACTGGAGAAGTCACACTGGCATAGAGGGGAGCTGGAG
>PVJH01024381.1:0-33180 GCA_004026705.1 Nesogale talazaci | reverse complement strand
AATCTCAGCAACTGTGTGCTGAGTACTTCTTATCTGAATTGTAGTCACTTAACCACGAAGACTGTGTCTGTGTGATTTGTGCTCATTGTGATGAATTATTAAACCTAGTCACAGAAATAGAGTGCCGTGGGAGAGTGGTTGGTGTCAAAGTAGGGCAGGAAGGATGGAGGTTGAACACATGCCTGTCCTCTGCCTTGTGACAATCTCTGGAGCCGGAGGAAGTCAGATGTGGCCCCCATGTCATTTCTTCAGTGCTTAGCAAAGGTTAGGGTTGTTACTGTTATATCATTATCACTGCAGCTATTTTGTTTAACAAGCAATATTTCATAGGATGCAGACAGACAATATCTAATCCAACCTCTAATTCAAAGACACTATATAAAGGTAATTCTTTCCTGTTTCTGGAGTGAAATCTATAATAAGTGCTATTATTACTCTGGTCTCTATGAAGAACCATGAAGTACCCTGTCACTTGTAGTTATAATTAGCCACATTTCAGTGATGAAAATGTCTTATTCCAGATAAAATTCAAAACACTTCTGTGGTTTGGTTTATCAAATCGTATACAATTCTGAAACAGAAAAAGTGGTGGCATCTGGTTTACAACTTGTGTTTGTCCGTCTCTCTAACCTCTCTTCTCACCACCAACACTCTCCACCTCTCACCTGAATAGCATTAATGCTGGAGTTTTCTAGAACTGACAAATGTTCCCGTGAGATGTTTCTGATGGCCCTTGGGAGGCTCTCACTTAGGAACATGTTAGCAACACTCTGACTCTGGACAAGGGAAGATCTTTTTAGACCACATACATGTAAACACCCCCAAAGTTTGATCCCCAGTTTCTGCATTGGACAATGTGCCTCCTGCCTCATAAGTCCATTGTATTGGAAAACAAAGCCCGTTGCTGTCAAGCCAATCCTGACTTCGTGGCAATTCTATTTGTTCTCAAACAAAACTGCTTCATAGAGTTGGCTAGTTGGGTTTTGTCCCATGTTGACAGAGAACGAATACACATGGCTTTGGTTTAGAGATGACTATGCTGTGTATTGCAGCACATTCCAGAAATTGGTTTCAACAATGTGGACCTTAAACAGCATAATGGGTATCCCTGAACAAGTGAGGATGGGATTTCCTCTTTGAATTCCCTACATACTGAAAGACGGTTTTCCTGGGGTCAGGAAAGATTCATGAGTTTAATCAGAGGGCTGGGAACTTGGATCCTGCCAAGCTCATTACAAGGAAGAGACGGACAGTCTTCTTTAGTTAAAGATAGCAGGCACAGGAGGTCAATCACCCTCCTGGTGGAGCACAGAGCAGAGCATGAGGGATATGTGCTCCCTGATGACTGGACAGCTTCCACGTGAGATATGAATTGGCACTCCCAGGGGCTGTTTCCTCTTGGATTTCTGTGGGTTTTTTTTTTAATCATCAATCCTCATCATTTGATATAACTTGAGGTTGCTTCTATTTTTGCAGCCACACTACATAATCACATCCTGAACCAGTGATGATTCAGTCTTCTTTTTCCTAATAGTTGTGCCTCTTGGGTCTATGTTTTATACAATGGCATTATTTAGAAATTGCAGAATGTTAAAATACTACTGAAAAACAGTATTAATAGCAAGCATCGATTTTTTTCACTCCTGACATTGAAAGATATTCCCATAGTGTAGTTTTGGTATAGGTCTATCTCATTGACAATGTGATTAATGCACATACTACAATATTTTGCTTATTGTTTTAGGAAATGCACACACTACAATATTTTGCTTATTGATTTAGGAAATTTAAGAACCCTGGACCCCAGGGATGATTTCTGGGAATTCTATTATTAGGTTGAGTATTTGTTGAAGACAAATTTTCTTCAGTAAGAAAGACTACTTATAGTGCTAGTGAAAAAATAAGAAAGATAGGCTTTTAGTGACTATCTTATATCATCAACTAAGATAATTACATATTTTCTCTTCAAAATTATTAATAATAATTTTTAAAAGATATTTATCAATATCAAACCATTCTCACATTCATAGAATACTTTTGACTTGGATATGATATGTGATTCTTTCAGAAGGATATCAGACTTAATTTACTCGCAGTATATTTATGATCTGT
Organism: Nesogale talazaci; assembly: GCA_004026705.1. Classification (NCBI taxonomy): domain Eukaryota; kingdom Metazoa; phylum Chordata; class Mammalia; order Afrosoricida; family Tenrecidae; genus Nesogale; species Nesogale talazaci. Next base: position 31,068 of record PVJH01024381.1, on the reverse strand, counting down.
ATTATCAGGAAAGACCAGTCCCTGAAGAAGGATACATGCTTTTCTCATTTCCAAACTCACCTACCTTAATTCTATGGAAGAATAAGAGCGTGATTCGATTTGGTTTTGAAATAGCAAAAGTTTCACAAAAAGACAATACATTGTGGCAGTTATATCATCCCCTGCCAACTTGCAAAGGGGTGGTGTCTAGCCCATCAATGAGGTCACAGCTTGATGCCCTCATTTGGAGGTACCATAGAGAGACATTCCTCACTGGAGGCCTAATACACATTCTCTGCTTGTCTGTCTTCCTGCTGACAAGACACATGGAGTGATGCTAAAGCCCTGGAGCTGGAGAAGACACATGGAGACCCCTGCCAGCTTGGAGATACTTCCACTGTCACTGGATCCACAAGACTGTCCACCCACTGGTCTGTGGCCTTCCTGCATTCCATGTCATTGCATGAGTCTGAAGAGAAATGTACAGATTGGGATAGGACATATTTGACTAGTGAGCTTGACCTAGAATGGGCTGGGATGTTTTCTCAATATACAATTGTGCTTTTATATAAAGCTCTTTCATATCCACATAGGAATGTCCATAAATATGTTTCTCCGGTCTACCCAGACTGACACATACATTGAAAACATTATTGCCATGATAAAGTAGAAGGTCAGCAAAAATGAGGAAGACCCTCAAAGAGATGGACTCTGATAAAGTGGGTGCATTGATAGGCTCAAGCTTAGGAAAAATGGCCAGGATGTTATCTGGCCATTTAGGAAAAATGTTAGGATGATATCAAACAGTAGCAATAACACATTTATGATTTAGCATTTGAATTCACTGAAGCAATTATAATAGACCTAAGAAATAATTTTTACTTCAAAATCGGTTACTGGTAAAGCTCAGTTGGTAAGAAAATACCGTCAAGGCAATCTGCCAAGGGCCAGAGAATCACAACTTCAGAGAATTCGAGTTGACTGAATCAACTTATCACACTCGCTCATTTTACAGATGTGAAAGACAGCTGTGCGGAGTGGCTGAGGGCAAGATCGTACTATTTTAAAATGGCAGAGATTCTTTATGACAAGCTAGTTATCGAGACTGAAAGAGAAAAATCAGAGAAAAATATGGGTCTCACTTCCAAACTAACAGACCTCACTTCTCTGGGAGAGTTAGAAGAGTGACTAGAGTGGGTTCTGAAATAGTAAATGTTTCACAAAGAGATGATGCCAACATTTTAATAAATTAAAGACGCTATTACCATCTTTTAGGGTTTGAAAGCCTTATTGGGCTCAGTTCTCCCATATCTTTTCATTCCAACTGCCTCGCCCTCTTTGTGTGTGTAGAGCTGAAAGACTATTTGAAAGTTTCTGTTCCTTGGACAGTTCTCCGCAGTACACACCAGGGAGACCTTCCTGCCAAGAATAGGCCAAATGCATTGCAGATTGGGATGACGAACCACTGAACAAAGGAAAGAGGTTTTGAGGACATACACTTCAGAAAGTTGCCAATTTAGAAATCTAGGCAATCTAAGGTCTAGGCCAAAGAGGGGCTTCTCCTGCTTCCTGCACATGCATGTTTCTGGTGCTTAGCTTTTAAGGTCTCCAATGTAGCCATATGGTTCCTGATCAGCTTTTTGTTCACAGCTTCTCTGCCCAATGACTCCCTCCCTCGCACTTACTAACGGACAGTCTGCTGGAGCTTTGTATTACAACACACAACGCCTAGGACTCACACTAGTACCTGACTTCGCATGTGCCACAGGCTGACAGTAGGGGCTATGGGAGTGGAATTGCAACATCTGCTCTGTTTGGTTAAGTCAATGAGGAATTCAGCCAAACAAGTTGTTTGGTTCACATAGCAAAGCAATCAGTTAAACAACTGATTATTTTTCTCCCAACTGCTGTGTTGACAGTCTCAGATTTTAATCTAGTAGTACGTTTTATTGAAGGCTTGTATTTTTAAGAGCACTTAAAAAAATTTAAGGGACTATGAGGTTTGCAAGCAGCTTATTGAATATTCATCCACCCTGTACAGCAGACAAAATTGGTAGTACTATCCTAACTCAATAAAAAATGAAACCGTGATGGGGAGAGAATGTAAGGATCCCTGACTTCTCGTGTCAGTCTATCCCATAATGCAATAGTGCCACAGTTTTCTTAGAATCTCTTCTCTCTGACCTATGATTTCTGGAGAAAGTTGCACACCTTAGGGTTTTTAGGTTATAAATATGCCCAAGTATGATTGCAGTACAAGAATATTTTCTGACTGGACTTCATAGGTAAATATTGAGCAAATTGTAAATACATTGCAATGAGGGGATTTACTAAAATAAATTCAGAAAGTTAATTAAGAGGATTAAAAAATAATCACAGAGGTATATGAATGGTCTTTATGAAAATACTTAATCATCAGAACAAAGCCTAACCATTCAGAAATATAGGACACAATTGTTTAAACCCCTTCAAATATGTACAAAAATAGAAAGAGCTGTATAATGAATCCCACTAAAGAATTATTAATGTGTGGACAATCTTTTTTCATCTCTTCTACTGACTGCTCTGAAACTTATGCCTGATTTATTTTATTTTAAAATAAATCCCAGGTACTATGTCATTTCATCTATAAAAATTTCAGTATGGATCACTAAAACATAACTAGCCTTTTCTAAAATTGTAAAATCTTTATCACATTTTTGAAAAGCTAATAGTTTCTTAATATCATGTAACTTTCAATTAACATTTACATTCTTCTGATTGCTTATGCCATATGTGCCCTTGTACAGCTGCTTTGTTCAGACAAGGATCCAAAAAGACTGATAACTCTTCAACACTCTTAATTTATGACATTTCTGTGAAGGAAATTATCTCAAAAGTTAATTTATAAGACAAATAGTTATAAGATCAATTACTTGAAAAATTAAGAGCTAATACCCAGGGCTTAAGTAGAAAGAAAATGTTTGAGAATGATGATGGCAACAAATGAACAAATGTGCTTTGCGTACTATGAATGTATGTATGGATTGTGAAGAGTTGTATGAGTCCCCAAGTAAAATGATTTTCTAAAAAAGATCTATTACTATTGACAAGTAGGTAATTAAGATGCGAATAGTTATAAGATGCCACTAATTAAAGATATCTCCCAATTTCAGAGATATAAAATTTGGGATAATATCCTTCCTAAAAGGTAATGAAGGGGCTGAGCCTCGGTGGTGTAGTGGTTGTGCGTGGGACTGCGGCCCACTGGGTTGGAGGTTCAAATCCAGCAGCAAGGCTGGGCCTTCTACTCCCACCACCAGAGGGCTGTGATGCCCCCCCACCCCAAAAAAAAAGGTAATGAAATATGGTCACTTGAATACAGAGAGTTCACATGACAATTTTATTTCAAATCAGGGCCTGGGAATGACATATAATATGTGCAAAAAAGGCCCGCATATAGAATTGGTTACTCTCCTCCAGAGTAGTTTCAGATTGAAGTCATCTCTTACCCTAATTCTCAAAGCATCTTGGTTGCACAGTGGTTATGGCCTTGGCTACTAACCAAAAGACTGGCAGCTTGAACCCACCAGCTGCTCTGTGGGAGAAGACTGTGCCTGTGCTTCTGTAAATATCTATCTACCGCACTGGCTATCCGATTGGGCAGTTCTACTCCCTCCTGAAGGGTCCTTATGGGTCAGAATAGACGTGAAGGTACCGGGTTTCCCTGGTTTTCGCGGCTTCACGTGGTGAAATTCTCTCTCCTTTGAGAGCTTTTAACTTCCGCTTGGGGTTTGATGTGTGAACTGCTTAGAGTTTTTATAGCACATTTAATATACATCAGCACATTACGTTTTTTGCATAAGTTATGATCTCTGAGAAAGCAAAGAAGTGCTTACTCTTTCAATTGCGCTGATTTTTAGGATGCCGGGTGAGTCCAATTTGAAAAATACATATTCATGACGCCACTCCGGTCTGCAAAATGCTGCGCTGGAGGACAGTTGCAAATACCCTTGCTGCAGGTTTGTGCTACCACAGCTTAGTGCTTCCTGGGTCGCCTTTTTTGACATCAGGTGGATAGCTCAGGACAAGAAGATATGGCTAGATTCTATTTGACCTAAAGAGGGTCTTTGGGGGTTTTGCGTAGGAAAGGTTAGGAATGTGCATAATTACACCATTCCTCCCCGCCCATGCCCCCTCACCTGCACCCACAAAAAAACCCACTACCTTCTAGTTCAATTGAACTCTTAGAGAGAGACCCTATGGGACTGAGTGGACCTGCTCCTTTGGTTTTCTGAGACTTTACCTCTTTGAGGAGCAGAAAACCTCGCCTTCCTCCTGAGGAGGGGCTGATGAATTTGAACTGCCCACCTAACAGCTAATAGCCCACTATAATACCAGGGTTCCTCCACAGGTCTCAGGACACATAAAAACAGGCTATAAACGTTTTGCCGTAGGCCACTTGGCAAGGTTTGAAAGGCAAAAACCATTGATTTCTCCCCGGAGTCATTCCAACACATAGTTATAAGTAGCATGCTTCGAGCTATCTGTGCTTACAAAGAGAATCCGGGGTGTTTATTTACCAAACCTGAACTTACCCAAAGGCAACCCACTTCTATGACTCTCAAAACCTTTGATGCAGCTTTTTCTTCTTTAACAACAGTGCAGAGCGATCTCTCAGAGGCGCAGAGATAGGCTTGTTCTAGAATGAGCTTTCTAAGCATCCAGGAGAGCCAAACATAAGAGAGCATAAAACCGGGGATGTGGGAAAATCCGCAGCTCATTATTTATGTGTGTTTTTTCTGCCTCAGTTAGTAAAACGAATAAAGTCTTTGAATTTAGTCATAAGGACTCTGATTTCACAGATTAATCAAAATTTTCCTCTAGGTAACCAGTTGGTTAAATTTCAATAATCATGTGTGTTTGGGAATGTTACCCTTATGTTAACTGTTTTTCTATTTATGGGATAGAAAAAAATGAAGATTTAAGTGTTGTTTGCTGCTTTTGTCGCCGGCTGTCTTGAGAATTGACATTAGCTACTTTGAATTTGGATCAGGCCTGACCAGTAAAAACTATTAGTTAAGAGGAAAGGAAGTCAAAAGCAAGGTGATAAGTTCAAAGAATACATGGGCTGAAGAGGTTAATAATTTTAAATGAGCTAAGAATAAATTTTAAAAGAGATAAGTTAATAAAAATGTAAAAGGGATTATATTCACAGTTCATAAAATAGCAATGACTTTTTTGGGTAATATCAACACTGAATATAGTGTTTGTCGGGTGATAAAGTGGTAGAGACTGGCTGAAAGCCGAGAGCAGTCAGAAGATGTCTATCTATATTTCATTGGCGACACCACGGCATTCAACTGCGTGGATCATAGCGAACTGTGGAAACCTTGAGAAGAACGGGAATTCCAGAACACTTAATTGCGCTCATGTAGAATGTGTACATAGACCAAGGGGAAGTAATTTGGACAGGCAAGGGGATGGTGCAGAGGTTAAATCAGGAAAGGTGGGTGTCAGGATAGCACATGTTCAGTCTGTAAACTGAGCAAATAAAACCCGGACATTGGACTATATAAGGAAGACTGAGGCGTCAGGCCAGAGGAGGGCTCATCAACAACCAGCTGTGTGCTCCTGACACAATCTTACTTGCAGAAAGCAGGGGACATGCAGCATTTACTGATAAAGGTCAAAGACTACACTCTTCAGTGCGGATGACATCTCAACATAAAGAAAACAAAAAGACAACTGCACCAATAAGCAGCTTCGTGATAAACAGAGAAAAGATTGAGGCTGTCAAAAATTCCATTTTACTCTGACCCCCAATCAATGTCCATGGAAGCAGCCATCAGGGAATCAGGCAGCACCTTAAAGTCAGGTGATATCTGGACGATACATATGAAAGACAAGGATTAATGTCATTGAATTTTAAAATGCTGGTGTTGACAAGTAATATGGCATATCTCATTGACTGCCAGTGGGGCAAACAAATCTGTGTTGGAAAGAACACAACCAGAGTGCTCTTTTTTAAAAAAAAATCATTTTGTTGGGGGCTCTTGCAACTTTTGTTACAAAGCATACATCACTGTATCCAACATATCCATACGTCTACTCCATCATTCTTTTCTAGACTTCTACTTTCCACTGAGTCCTGGGGATACGCTCTTCACATTGCTCCCCCCCTCCGCCCCCCCGCTCTTTAGAAACAAGGATGGAGAGACTTTGTCTCATGTACTTTGGACATGCCACCGGAAAGGATACATTCCTGTAGGGAGACATCATGCTCAATAAAGAAGGTCAGTGAAAAAGAAGACTCTTCATGAGATGGAATGATGCAGTGGCTGCAACAGGGAACTCAAGTCAAACTGTGAGGATGACACAGGTCGAGTAGTGTTTCTTTCTGCTGTATGTAGGATCTCTGTGGGGCTCTGAATCAACTCAACAGAAGCGCCTAACAGCATCAAATTTGGATCTTAAATTGTTATAACAAATAGAAACCTCAAGTGTCTTTTTGTTTAGTCTGGTGCCTACAATGAGTCCTGACAAGGACCTCCTTCTTTTCTTTTCTTTTTTTAAATCATTTTATTGGGGGCTTCTACAGCTCATCACAATCCATACATGCATTCACTGTATGTCAAGCACATTTGTACATTTGTTGCCCTCATCACTCTCAAAACATTTGCTTTCTCTTTAAACCCTTGGTATCAGATTCTAATTTTTTTATTGCATTCTTCTTTTTTAATATTGATTTTATTGGGGGCTCTTAAAACATTTAATACATCATTCATATAAAGCATATTTGTACACATGCTGCCACATTCATCTACATTATCTACTTGATGGGCTTTGGGTCCCCAATCTGAACTCCCCCTCATTTATAATGATATATTATTTAGGTCTTTGATGCTTGATACCAGATCCCTTTGACATCTTGTGGTCATATAGACTGTTGTGCTTCTTCCATGTGAGCTTGCTTCTTAGCTAGATGGCCACTTATTCACCTTCATGTCTTTAAAACCACAGACGCACTTCTTTTGATAGCCGGGCTCCATCAGCTTTCTTTACTACATTAACATATGCACATATTTGTCATCAGTGATCATATCAGGGAAGTAAGCATATAATGTTATGATTATTAGTTTTTGAAACCTGATAATTGATCCCTTTGGTATCTTTTGGTCCCTTATGCTGGTGTACTTCTTCCATGTGGGCTTTGTTGCTTCTGAGCTGGATGACCGCTTGTTTACTTTAAAACCTTTAAGACCCCAGCCGTACATGTTTTGATAGCTTTTCACCATCAGCTTTCTTCACCACAGTTGCTTATGCACACATTTGTTTTCTGTGATTGTGTCAGGGAGCTGTGCATCATGGAATGCCAATTTAATGGAACAAAGTATTCCCGCACTGAGGAAGTACCTGTTTGAGGTCCAATGCCCATCTGGTGTCTTAATTCTAAGCCTATAAGTATATGCATATTGATCTATTTCCCTTTCATCATATGAATATATGTACCTATGTATATGCCTGTATTTAACCTCTATAAATGCCCCTTACTCCCCAGTTTTTTTTTTCTCTATTTCCCTATTCCTTCTTCGGTCCCACCATCACACTCAACCTCCATTTGGGTTTCAATATTGTCTCTCTATTACATTAGTTTTAATCAATCCCTACCGGACCTTCCACACCCACCCCACCTCCGATCCTGAACTACGTGCTACTCCCCCCATCCCTGGATCAGCCAACAGCGCCCCCACACACATCCACCATGGTACCATCAGTCCCCTCGTCCCCACCCCTTGACCACCCAACCAGCCCACCCCATCCAGATAGACCTATAGAGAAAATAACATACTAAAAAAAAAAAGGGCATCCTATAATAAAGCAAGCAAAGAAAAAAAAACAATGAAAACATCAACAAAAAATGCCCCAATATCCAACATGTAGATGTACATGCACGAATACAATAATAATAACAATATAAAATCCTACAAATAGTTTAAGGTCTGTTCATTGAGCTCCAGGAGTGTCTCCTGATTGAGTGGGATGGGGTGTCACAAAGCATATCTTTGGTGCTCGATGTGGAGCTCCATGTTCTGTCGCACACCCTTAGTATTTTGAGGTGGTTGTTACAGACAGGGTATAATCCTCACTCTGTTTCTCCATTTTTAACCCCAAATGTCTTGGATCAGTGAAGGTAGCTGTATTTCATGTTGGGGCCAGCCCATATGGTCCTCTCATTGTATCTGCAGTTCTGAGTGGGAATATTGTCCTGAAGGCTCGGTGGGCCAGGATGTACTTCATTCTATCTTCCTCCCCCTTTATTTATTCTTGTGTAATCTGGTCAGCTCTCTCTCTCCCCGAGCTGCAGCTTCGGTGCTGACCTCCAAGGCAAGGACCTCCTTTCAATAGGGTTCTTTCAAGAACGGCGTGAAGAGTAACTGACTACAATTGTGTTCTTTGGTTTGGTCTAGAAAATGTCATAAATCCGTGGATCTTTGTGGGTGTATGTATGTGTGTATGTGGTGACAAAACATTTGCCAGTTTTACAGGTTTTCATGTATTATTCAATGACATTGATTACATTCACATGTCATTCAACTATTAGCACTAGCCTTTTTCAAGTTATTCTACCACCAAGAGCAAAACCTCAATGCCCCCAAAACAATGACACCCCCTTTTTCTCTCCCTCCTATTCCTGGTAACTGCTAAAAATCCTCAGTCTGTGCACATTTTACTGTTTTATATCAGTGGGACAATTCCGCATTTATCATTTTTGACAGATTTATTTCACTAAGTATAATGTTCTCATGGTTTTTCTATGTTGTGGGATATAATAAGATTTTATTTCTTCCCATACCCAATGATTATTCCAATATGTATATGTGATATATATGATCATTTAATTTTTCACCATTTTGGAAGACCTTTCATGTATATGCATATATAAATATTTATGTATAAGATGTCTATGATGTGCTGGTGGTGTTGTGGTTACATGTTGGGTTCTGGTTCTCAAGATCAGCTATTTGAAACCACAGGTGGCTTGATGAGAGAAAGATGGGGATTTCTTTTTTTGGTTTTTTTTGGAGGGGAGCATCACTGCCCTCTGGTGGGAGTGGGAGGACCAGCCTTGCTCCTGGAGAGCTGCTGCTGGATTTGAACCGCCAAGGCAATGAGTCACAGTCCTGCACTCAACCACTACGTCACTGGGGCTCAGCCCAAGATGGGGATTTCTATTCCTGTTAACAGTACAGTCTCAGAAACCCACAGTTAGACTCAGTCCTCAAGGGTTGTCATGACTCAGCATCAACTCGATGGCAGTGAATTTGTTTTCTTCGTGTTTGTTTGCTTATACACACACGAGGGGGCTTTACACATATATGTGTGTGAGTGTGGAAAATATATACATATATGATTACATATCCCATTTGCATCATCATTGTTTTAAGTATTCCAGATTTTGTTGTATGAGTGTGTGTTTATACAGACACATATAAAGAGGGATTTCAAAAAGTTTAGGAAAAAATAATATCTTTTATCGGCTGAGCCCGGTGGCCTAGTGGTTGTGCGCGGGACTGCGGCCCACTGGGACGGAGGCTCAATTCCAGCAGTGGGGCTGGGCCTCCTACTCCCACCACCGGAGAGCAGTGATGCCCCCCCAAAAACCAAAAAAACAAACCAAAAAAAACAACAAAAAAAGGACAGGTGAGTAATGTGTATGGGTCAAGAGAGGCACGCTATTTTTTGCGGAAAAAACTGGCACCCTGAGGTGGCTGATTGAGCAAATGCATTATTGTGATGGCAAAGCCAGTCCCCCATCTGCCACAAATCTGGCCTTTTTTGCTGAACATTGTTATGAAATCTTTTCAGAACCTCTAAGTTGAAAGCTTAATTAACAGTCTGACCTAGTATAACCAACTCCAAATGTTCTATCTCCCTCACATCAAAAAAATCAAATATCGTCTTGCTCTCTGATTTCACTTACAAGCTTCTTTTTTTTTTCTTCCCTTTGTTAAGGTGATGATGGTGTCTTTCACTGGCTTGATTGATGTTTGCTTTCGGGGTCATAAGAATACCACCATGTCTCATCAACAGTAATGACCTTTGGGAGGGAGGGGGGCGGGAGTCTGGGTTGTTTGGTAGTTGTTCTTTCAAAGCATGGCATGCTTCCATTCAATGTTTTTTCCCCCTGGACAGTCAGCACCCCAAGCACAGATTTCAAAGCAAACCATCTCATTCCCATATCTTCCATTTAAATTCACCAAACCATGCTCCAAACATAGTTCAGATAAGTCCCCCATCTCTTCAATGGTTTATCGTCAATCTTTGAGCACAAGTGTCTGAATTTTGTTGACATTTTTGCCTATTTGGGAGTTGACAGACATCCAGAATGAGGTTTATCATGAATTGACCTTTCACCTTTTTTGAAATGAGAATACCACTCACACACCTGGGCTTTTCCCATAATGCTGTCCTCGTAAGCTGTGTTCGATATCCCAACAGTTTCTGTGGCATTTTTCCTGAGCAGGAGACAAAATTTCACAGCAGCACGCTGTTTCCTTACGTCCATCATCATAAAAAAATAGGGAAAATGCTTTTACAAAAAAAAATTCACCGTGACCAGAGAGAACCTTCCCAGGTGAAGCCACTGTGTGCACTAATTCAGGGCAAGATGCGGAATGCTTGCCTCGTGGGGAAAATGGGCACTATGAAAGCTCCACCCAGCAGAGCTTTTTTCCATTTTTGTGTGTGTGGGGCGGGGCTCCTCCTCATATGTATAAAGGAGCCTTTGTGGCTTAGTTCTACCCTATCCTATAGGATCTCATATATACACATGTCTACATCAATATATGTATGTGTAGGGTATTCTATGTGTACCTGGTTACATGGTTTAGCTGATATTTACAACTGTCTGCCCCCCTGTTCATATTACCTTTGTCCTCAGCAAGGACAATCACTGCAGGATGCTGATCAGGCCAGTGAATTCCATGAGCACGGGCCTATTTCTGCACTTCATTTGCTGTGAAGTGAGTGCCTTGATCCCATGCCATTTTTTGTGTAGGATACTGTGATGGCGGATAAGGCATTCTATAAGTCTTTAAGTGGTGAGTTTGTCAGAAGCAACTTGTATGTAGGGAAAAGCAAATCCATATTCATAATAAGTGTCTATTCAACTCTGTCTACAGTGGAAGTGGTCTAATGTAATCAACTGGCCACTGTCACCCCCAAGAAATACTTCCATGTTGGAGACTCAGTGCTGCTTTCCACAGCTGGCCGTCTGTGTGTTCAGAAGTGGTTATGGCCACAATGGCTTTGGGATAGAAGCCCATGTTTCCAAGTCCATGCCAATCCTCCACCTTTGCCACCGTGCCCACTTTTGTTCATGAGTTCATTGGCCAATGACAGGAGTGGCTGGGGATAGAAACCAACTGGTATTCATAGGATGTGTGACCCTACCCTTATGAATGCTAATGTCTTTCTCTGCCAAGGTCATCCTTTGGTAAATACTCACATGAGATACAAATGTCTTTGTCTCTTGGGCTCATCCCGAGGTCTATCACTTGCCTCTTCCCCATACCCTCTTGTCCTTAATTTTCTAATCATATTCCTTCCAAGTCCCTGGCCATGTAGCCATGCCTCCTTCCAAGCAAAATGAACAGTCACGTGCTCTGTTAGAAGTTCTGCCCACTGTAGGATTTCTCTTCAACACTGTCCTTTAGGCAGATCTCTAAAAGGGGTTGCAGAATCATCGCTGTCCACATCCACGGGATGCCTGCATATTGCACAGAACTATCTGCAAGCTGGTGTGAGTTTTCTCATCCTCAGTAAATTTATCATAAAGAACTCAGGCCATTTGTGCTGACGGGGGGAGACATGGAACTTACTTGTACCATCAGGTCCTGCTCAAGCCTAATCATACACACACACACACACACCATTTGTATTAATAATGGAGTTCTGCTTTGTGTGTCCGACTTTCTAGTTCTGTGGACTGGAGAATACCCAGTTCACAATGGGCAGTTCAAGCTGCAGAGTGACTTTGTAGCGACTGGTTAAATGCTCCCTCTCTACTAAGGACCAGGAAGTAGCCAACCTTTCTTTTTTTTTTCTCAAAAGGAGAATCATTTTCTGCAGAGAATAAGAGACCCACATTTTAAAGGTCTGTCCTGTACTTCACCAACAGGGGTCTGTCAAAGATATTGCCAAACAATATCTGTACCTGTCATTGGCATTCCAGGAACAATCAAATCAGCTGGATCATCGGGCTCACGTGGCAGAGTGGCTGGATTTGCTGCCTGAACCTGTTGCAGAGCCTCCTATTGTTCTGGGTTCCATTCAGAATAAATAGCTTTTCTACTCATTTGACAAATAGGTCAAATAGCACACTCAGGTGTGGATGTTATGTTGCCTTTGGAATCTAAAGAGTGCCACCAAACCAGTCCCTCCTTTTCAGTTACAGAGAACCAGATGCAACACTTGATCATTCATTGTATTTTGACATTTTTTATCATTGACTTTGGAAGGTATAGCTCACCAACCTTCACACTCTTGGACCACTTGATTTTTCACTGTGGTGGAAGTCTCCTGAATTTTTTTTGAGATTCATTTCCCATCCTCTAGCACTCAAATGTCTTGCCAGTAAGACAATAAGTCTAGAGTTATTGATATTTCTCCATTACTATGTCCAATCAAAATAATGTCATCAAAATAGTGGTCTAGTGAGATGTCTTCTGGACAAGAAAGGCTATCAATTTCTGTGTAGACTAAATTATGACATAACGTTGGAGAATTGACACACTCTAAATATTTTAATAAATCATTTTATTGGGGCTCTTACATCACTTACAGCAATCCATAAATCAGTTGTATCAAGCACATTTGTACATATCTCACCATCTTCATTTCCAAAACATTTTCTTTCTACTCAAGCCCTTGGTTCAGCTCCTCTTTCCCACCCCCTTCCACCCTCCCATCCTTGTGAACTCTTGATAATTTATAAATTATTTTTATTTTCATATTTCATAGCATCTTCTGTCTCCCTTTACCCACATTTCTGTTGTTTATCCCCCACCCCAGCAAGGTGGGGGGGGGAGTTGTATAATGATCACTGTGATCGGTTCCACCTTTCTTCCCCTGCTCCTCCCACCTTCCCCTTCCCCTTGTGGTATCGATACTCCCACAATTAGTCCTGAAGGGGCTATTCTGTCCTGGATTCTGTATGTTAAGAGCTCTTATCTGTACCAGTGTACATGTCTAGCCAGATTTTTAAGATAGAACTGGGATCACGATAGTGGGGGGAGAGGAAGCATTAAAGAACTAGAGGAATGCTGTGTGTTTCATTGGTGCTATACTGCAATATGAGCTGGCTTGTGCCTTTCTTGTGACCCTCTGTGAGGGGATGTTCAATTGACTACAGATGGGCTTTCTGACACCCCCAACCATTAGCATCAAAATGGTTGTTTGTTTGGGGTCTTCTGATGCCTGATACCTGATTCCATTAATACCTCCATGATCACAGGAGTTGGCGTGCTTCTTCCATGTGGGCTGTGTTGTTTCCCTGCTAGATGCAACAAACCTTTAAGACCAAGATACCATATCTTTTGATAGTGGGGTACCATCTGCTTTCTTCACCATATTAGCTTGTGCACCCGTTTTGTCTTGAGCGATCGGGTCAGGAAGGTGAGCAACACAGAATGCCAGGTTATTAGAAGAAAGTGTTCTTGCGTGAGGGAGGACTTCAGTAGTGGCCCAAGGGGTTGACACTCTCTTGAGGTAAGACAGTGAAGGTTTATTTGTGGCTTTGCCAGCTGAAGGTAAGCTGCTTCTGGTGTTTCTTAAAAAGTGGAATCAAGAGCAAGGCAATGGCCAGATCGATAGCTACATACCAGGGAGCAGGAGATATATTAATTCGCTCAAGCAGTAGAATCACATATGAAACAGTAACTGCAATTATAATCATCTGAATAAGCTTAGAAGAAGCTGCCATTCTTTAAGATGGAACTCTCTTTTTAAGCATAAGCTATATAAAAATTCCAAACACACTGAAATTCAGTAAATTAAGACTCCCGGCAACCCTATAGGCCAGAGTAAGGCTATCCCTGTGGGTTGCTGAGAATAACTGCAGTAGTAGAAGCCTCTCTTTCTGCTGCGGAACGGCTGGTGGTTTTGAACTCAGATTTTGTGGTTAACATATCAACATGTAGCCACTAGTCACCAGGGCTCCTTATAGGCGACATAGGCAAGGTAAAGAAGATTGTTATAGGAATCATCACTTCTACATCTTCATGTCCTTGATAGTATCAGTATGACAATCTCTGCGGTCCCTCCACCAGGGCAGTGACGCTCTTGTTGAACTGTTTTCCTTTTATGTCGTTGGTAGGTGCCGTGGTTCTGACCCACAGCGTCCCTGTGCCCAACAGAACAACCCTCTACCCAGCCCAGCATTATCCTTACTCAAGTGTTCTTATGCTTGAGAGTATTGCTGAAAGCATGGTGTCACTCCATCTCATTTGGGGCCTGGCTCTTTCTCATAAGGATAATGACTTCTACTTCCCTTTGTCTCTCCTGTTCACATTCATTCTACATGTCAGGTTCAACTTGAGGGCTCTGCCAGTTTCTGAGTATGCCTATTCTAATTATTCTGCAGCTGGGGGAATTGTTGCAGGTTGGGTTCATGGATGCACCACACCCACTGTGAGACACACCCAATCTAATAAATAGGTCCCTAATCAGAAGAGTGGGCCACAGGGGCATTTTGGGAATGTCCTGGATTTTTAAATTAGTTTAAATTTTACAGCAATGTCCAGTCATTTCTGAAAAATCGATTTCCTTTTCCCCTGTGAGCAGTCCCTTTTGTTTTAGGCTTTAGATCCCTTTGGAGAAGACTAAGAAAAAGACTGAAACTATAAAATTTGGGCTGTGCAGGGAGGTCCTTTTTGGAGGGGCCCTGACCTCCCCTTTATCCAAGGGATTATGGGTCTGTACACTGGTACAGATTTGGTAATTAAGGGACTATGACTCTCTATTTTCGTGATTCATGTTAGACTGTCATTCATTTTACTTAGAATTCTCCCAACTGTACAAATCAAGTAAATACTTAGTAAAATTCTCATCTATCTCACTCTCAGAGACACCATGACCAAGTAAGTTGACAACACCCTAAATCTAGGAGTCAGATCATTCTATGAACTGCTTGGGCTCTGTTATCCATTTCATGGTCTTGGTTGATTAAGTGCTGCCACTTGGCTCCTAGCATTCAGGTGTTTAATCATCCCCACTGAGGCTTAAAATCTTCATTCAGGAAGACAGTTCCCACGGTCCAATGTGACTTATAGGAAATAGCAATCACCGCAGTCTTCCAATGTCCCTCATCTCCATGGTGAAGGTGTATCCTCTGGGTTCTGTGGGACCAACCTGATAAATCTGCTTTAATGTTTCCAAATCCAATGTCCATAAGCCTTTGGATATTTTACTTCACAGTATACCAATGCAAGTCTGGCATTTCAGCTTGATGTAGGTGTGGAACTCCACTTAATCTATACTTCAGTGAGCCCACCAAATAAATGATTAGGCCACTTTATAACCTCTTCAGTGGAAACTCTGGTGGAAGGATCTGTGCTTACTGGGTCTACATCAATAAACTCAGGCTGGTGCAACTTGAGGAGCGTTGCACCATGGTCTCACACCCTTCCCAAGTGTATCATGCATATATATTTGTATTTATTAGAAAAAACAGGCAGTTCTTTTGGAGGTTAGTGTTCCCTCCCCTGACTCACACTGTGGACTTCATCTCTTGGAGTTTGCTGGGGACCTAAGTCTAGTCATTGGTCTAGAAATAAAATTGGTTCATTTCCTGAGGACATTCACCAACACCTAATCATTTATTTGTACCCCAAACTACAGCTTAGACAAAGCCTCTTCTGGCACTGCTCAGTTCATCTTCATCAGATGGGAGTGAAGGGAGGACAGTTGAGCAGACAGCTGGAATAATTTCTTTAGATGAAAGGAAAAAGGCTGGACCTGATGGCAGGACTGATTGGAGTGGATGTAGGGGCCCCAATGTCCCCAGCTTTCAAAGTGTTTCATATATTCCCACTCCAAGTTTCAGGACTTCTTCAAGATGTCCATTTCCCAATCCAAGCCTTCACGTAAACTCAGACAGATTCAGTTGGAAATTCCACTGCCATTGTAACTCAATGCTTCTTAGACATATCTCTGGGTTTGTTTTCTAAGCAATGGCAACTAGTAGATAAAAGGTTTTCGTTCAGGGCAAAGTGGTAACTTTCAGATCTCCTACTTCTTTTTTAGCAGTTCCTTGTGGGGTGAGTGAAAAGTTATAGGGCAAATTTGTTTCCTGTTCAATAACTTATGCACATTTTGTTTCACGACATGAGTTACATTCTCCTCCACGGGACAACATGCTTCTGCTTCCCTTCTGGGATTTCCCGTTCCCTATGGTTTCTCTTGATTGCTCCTTCCTGACTTTACAACTTTGTGGGCGTTTGTTGTCCCTTTGGTCCCTGATGTTGATTGTTCTGAGGCGTATGTCCCTTATGGGTGTTATTATTCACTTTACAGAAGTCCATCTCCCACGCAGAAAGGTGATCTCCAGGAGTGGGTTCACTTCCAGGTTTGAGTCGTGTCTGAGGGCCATGGTCTTGGTGATTAGCCTTTCTCAATCCGGGACCACTGGTCTTTTCAGGATTTTAAATTTTGTCTGACATTTCCCTCCCACTCTGTCCAGGACCTTTATTGTGATCAAAGCAAGGAATATTGGTATTGGTAACTTGGCCCCATCTAGTTCTTCTGATCTCAGGTTTGAGAAAGCTGTGCTTGATATGGCTTCTGAATACTTTGGACTAGTTGTTTTCCTATCTTTCAAACTCATCTGAAATCTGACCTTATGCAAATGCTGTTCTTTCAGTCTCCAATGATAGATTCCTTGAAGGTGTGCACACCTCACTAGTGCTATGTGTCTCCTTTAAACTTATCTACTGTCTGACTGAAAATTGAACAATGGGATGAGTTTATTTCCATACCGGAAGGCTGGCTGACTAAGGGCATAATCTTAGGAGTTCTGTCAGTCTCATCAGAATCAGCAAACCTGATTTTTTAAAAAAATAAATTTTAGTTTTGTTCCACATTTTTCTCCCACTCTAGCCAGGATCATCTAATGTAATCTCTTTCAGAGCAGATGGTAGTCAAGCACCAGCTAACTCTTCTGGTCTCAAGGTCATGGAGTCTGATGTTGACTCCATTAGCTCATGTTTCCATTGGGCTAATTGTTTCCACAAGTCTTTAATTTTCTTCACTCTTCTTTTCCGTAAACAGGGAGAGATCTTAGGTGGTCACTCGTGCTTTTATGAACCCAATTGCTTATCACTAAATTAAGATTTAAAACACTATCTTTGTGGACTATATTATGTGAACTGACCTTACAACTCATTTCCTCGAGGTTTTTGCTTGTGTCTAAGAAATTTTCATAACTTTGCCCCTTGGATGCACCTCTGCATTCATTATACCTATATATAGTTGCAGCACATATAAAAGCATATGCAGAAATACTTTCAATTAACACTATATATGCTTATGGGCATATTCCCATATTCTGTGCCTTATCTATTCAGTTTACATATATCTACCTATATATCCAATTTGTATTGTTATTAATATTAGTGCAGGAGTTGGAATTGACTTGATATCAACTGCTCTGTTGTTTTAAAACTTATAATTAAGACTATTTCTGAAAACTCAATTTTGTCTTATTTGTCATCGTTTCCTTCAAGCACTATTGTTGCCTTTTTACTCTTGTGAACCTCCCAATGTCTTCTTATGTCTTGTTCATTGTGATGGTTGAAGTTTTGTGTCAACGTGACTGGGCTCAGCTCTAGATCTAATATAATGTACTCACCTCCAATTGGGCAGTCAATCAGCTGTGTGGAATGCAACACCCTTATTCAGAGCATCCAATAACCCCAATCCAATCAATTGCAGGGAACCTTCCTTGAAGGTGTGGGCTCCTTTCAACATAAGTAGATGCTGTAGAAAAGCTTGTTAGCTTTTTCTGGGTATTGATCAAGCATCTGGCCCATCTTCTGCTCTCCTGTCTTTGGGTTTGAGTCAGTGGCCTGTCATATTGCCTGCTTGTCCTGGGAGTCATCAGCAGCCTGCCTTACATGCCAACTTCGGATTAATTTGCCTTTGTAATCACAAGCCTGTCATCTTCCTGTTGTCCTTGGCTTCATTAACTCTGGCAGCAACTTGAGTTGGAAGAAGCCTCCAGCTTAACATGTGACCTGTGGAATTAGAACTTCCTTGTATCTGGAACTTATCCACTTCTACAACTATGTAAGTTATTTTCTTGGTATAAATGTCTCTATTTACATGCAGATGTCGGCTTTATGGGGTTTTGCTTCTCTGAGAACCCAGCCTGGTAGAAAGAAAGCTACATTGAGCAGCTCTCCCTCTAATGTAGCTAGCCTTTCCCTTCGCTCAAATGACTTCCTGTCTACTGCATAGTTCCTAGGAGCTCTGGTTATGTAGTGGTTAGGCATTGGGCTGCAGTTTTCACAGCTGCCAGTTTGAAACCCCCGGCAACTCTGTGGGAGAAAGACTGGCCTTTTAACTCCCATAAACAGTTACAGTCTTGGGAACCCACACAAGGTCGCTATGACTCAACAGGAATGAATTTATTTGGGGTTTTATGGAGTTAGTGAATTTCCCCTCTCTCCCTCTTTCATCCCTTGTAGCCATCAAAGAACATTTCTTTCTGCGTGTAAACCTCTTGACATTTTATACTAGTGATCTCACACAGTATTTGTTATTTTGTGATTGATCTATTTCACTCAGCCTAATAATCTCCAGGCTCATCCAGGCTCTGCAATGTTTTGTGGCTTCATTATTATCCTTTTTGGTTGCATAGCATTGTGATAGGTACCGTCGATTGCTTATCCATCCATCTGTTCATGGATACTTGGGTTGTCTCCACTTGGTGTTTTGTGCATAATGCTCTGACGGCTCTACTTTCTCTCGATGCATAAGAAAGCTTAAGAAATTTGTGGGCATTTTTTAATTCCACTTTTTCACGAACTTTTTGAAGTACCCCCTCATAGCTGTCTACCTAATAATGGGGTTATTGTCATGGTATCTCCAACCCTACTTTTTAAGGAGGCCCCATCCTATTTTCCATAGCAACGGTACAATCTTACAATCCCACTAGTAGTGTGTGAGACGTCCCCTTACCTTGTACTGTGGCAGACATTTGCTGCTTTCTCTGCGCTTGAGCTGTGATCCTTTCTTTCACTCCTGGTCTAGAACAGTGGTTCTCAACCTTCCAAATGCCACAACCCTTTCGTACAGGTCCTCATATTGTGGTGACCCCCAACCGTAACATTATTTTCATTGCTACTTCATTACTATAATTGTGGTACTGTTATGAATCATAATGTAGATAGCTGATATGCTGGATACATTTTCATTGTTATAAATTAAGCATAATCAAAGCATAGTGACCAATCACTAAATCACTATTGTGTATATTACATATACACTATGTAATTATATATGGTGAAATATTTATTTCGAGTGACAAAGAAATGAAATTTTGTCTTGAAGCCTGGTGTAGTGTGGGTGACCGTCTTCAAACTGGCTACTAGTACAGGGGTGTTTCACCATGTGGGTGGACCTGCCTGCAGACGGATTGAGGAGCGGGGTCTCAGTTCCTAAAACCTTCAGAAAAAGTTGTGCTTTCTGATGGTCTTAGGCAACCCCTGCGAAAGGGTCATTTGATACATACACCCCCCCCCCAAAGGGGTCAAAACCCACAGGTTGAGAACCATTGGTCTAAAGAGTATAGGACCAAGCCACCAGTTCCTTATATGTCTCCTCCTGACAACATGTAGAGAAATATAAGATTGGCAATCACCCGGAACCTTGTTTCTCCCAAGTGCCAGATCCACTGGTACTCTAGAACAGTTTGCGCGTCTCTCTTGCCCCCTTATGCCATGGGTCAGCTCTTTTTACTACTAGAGGAAGAATCATCAGAGCTTTTTAAATGAGCCAGAATTGAGACTCCATTCAAGAGGGCTGTCTCTACAGTTTTGTTCCCGGAGAACTACTCTAAGTACCAGACTTCTTAGACTGGGCTCTCGAGGGGAGCAAAACTAGGAAAAAAGAATATTATATGGGGTTTCTAAAAGTATGAAGAGTGGCATGAAAAACCAGTGAATATGGTAAACCTGGTTCTCTTGTGGTCATTGAATATTATTGTAACTTTAGCTTTAAAAATAACCCCCCATTGCTTTTGCAAATAATGACTAATCATATAAGAATTTAATTTGTATAAGTCAAAAATTGAGGTATTTCTTTTTGCAGTCAGCCTACACTTGTTTAATCTCTTTTTCTCAATGGTATTTTAAATGCATTACCAGGTCTAATTTAAGGACTTTATTCAGCAGAATGACCTTATGTTTCAGAGAGATGATTGATAACGCTATAACATAAAATGACAAAGGTGTCTTTAAAGGGAACCAGAGCCATATATAAACCTAGATAGATGAATGGATTTGGTTCTTACACTTAATCCTATCCCTAGTCTGAGAACAGCTAGTTCTTATGAACTGGCCCTGCTTGATATGGACCCTCATAAAGAGATCATGGAAGATGGGGGAACTACAGCAAAATGTGGTGAAGAAACTACATGGTTCTTCTGCCTGGCTATCAGAAAGAATAGCAACTGTGAGCTCAAAGGTTCAGTTTCAGACAAGCAGCCATCTAAGTGAGACACCAACTAGGTCCACACAGAAGAAGTACATCAGCTTGTGTGATCCAAGGATTGTAAATAATATCCCAATCTGAAGGAGGGAATGGCATCAGAGTTTAAATTTTGAACACCAGTCTGCAGAGAACCATGAAGACAGTGGAAGCCCCAAATCCATCAGGTGAATTCTATTTGACCCTATGACCAGGGATGTGAATAGACTTGCTACCACACAGAGATCATTGGAGGGTGGATTATTGCCGATGCAGTTAGGTCAAATTTTAAGACCTTATTATTTGATCTCTCTTTTGATCATTTTTTATTTATTTTTATTTTTTATTCTTTTTTTGGGAAGGGGGGGGGCATCACTGCCTCTGGTGGTCGTGGGCGCTACCCAGCGCTGCTCCTGAGAGCCATGCTGGACTTGAACCGCCAAGCCCACAGGCCTCAGTCCCACACTCAACCACTTATGCCACTGGGGTTCAGCCCTTTGACCAATTTTTAAATTGTTCTAAATTTTCTGCTTTTTTTTTTAGTTGAGGTTTTCCTTTGCTTTATTTTGTCATTTTTGCTAGTTTTTTGTTCTGGCAGTAGTTTGGCTTTTATATGTTTTTCTGTATATGAAATTGATATTTAACTCTATAGAGACAGCAACCAAATTAATGGTTTCTTAAGGGTATAGCAGGGCACCTTTTGGGGAAAAGAAGCTAATTACAATAAGTACAAGAAAAAAGAAAACATTCTAAAATTGATAGTGATAATAACTGTACAACTTTTCTTGATATGATTGAATGATTGAATTGTATGATATATGAGTTATGTGCCAATAGAACTTTTTTGTTTGTTTTTTGTTTTTGTTTTTTGGGCACCACTGCCCTCTGGTGGTCGTGGGAGCTACCCAGCGCTGCTCCTGATAGCTGCTGCTGGATTTGAACCGCCAAGCCCACAGGCCGCAGTCCTGCACTCAACCACTTAACCCACCGGGGTTCAGCCTTAGAACTTTTTTTTAAGCTAGTGTAATTTCTTCCATGAACTTTTGGAGGCCTCCTTATGTACAGTGTGTATATATGTGTGTTTGTGTGCATGCTTTGTAAGCAAAAAAAGTATAGCTACAAAGTCATAGAAACTTCTTTTAAAAAAATCATCTTATTGGGGGCTCATACAACTCTTATCACAATCAATACATCCACCTATTGTATGCAAACAACATTTGTACATTTGTTGCCATCATTCTTGAAACATTTTTCTTTCTACTTAAGCCCTTGGTATTAGCTCCTCATGAACTCTTGGTAATTTATAAATTATTGTTATTTTGTTATATCGTTCACTATCCAATGTCTCCCTTAACCCACTTTCCTGTTGTCTGTACCCCAGGGAGGAGGTTATATGTAGATCCTTGTAATTGGTTCTCCTTTTCTACTCCACCTTCCCTCCAGCCTCCTGGTATCACCACAAACTTTTATTAAACAAAACACATCAAACCCTGAGTTATGATTTCTCCCCATATTCTCCATCATCTATGTTTTTTTTCTTTTTTAAAAAATAATTTTATTGGGACTCATACAGCTCTAATCACAATATATGTATACATACTTTGTGCCAATATCTCCATCATCTATGTTTATCTAGCTGTTTCCATCTCTCTGATCCCTCCCCCTGCCCTCACCAAAGGATTCTGAGCTCTTCCATTTACATCACATCAAAACCTTCTGGGATTTTTTTTTTTTTTGGCATCATTGCTCTCTGGAGGTGGGAGTAGGAGGCCCAGCTCCACTGCTGGAATTGAACCTCCGTCCCAGTGGGCTGCAGTCCCGCGCACAACCACTACGCCACCGGGGCTCAGCCCCACCTTCTGGGATTTATATTGAGTTGACATTGCTTCTATAGAATGACATGAGAAGAACTGACATTCTTACAATGTTGAGTCTTCCAATTCACAAATATTTCCCTTCTTAAATTTAGTTTTCATTAGTTTTTCTTTCAATACTGTTTTGTGATTGTCTATGCAGAAATTTTGCCATCTTTCATTAGAATTACCCTAAGCCATATGATTTTTTTATACTAGATGGCATTATTATTTTATTTTATAACTTACTGCTATTATAAAGTTATGTCATTGATTTATTAGTATAGACTCTTTAACCATATGGCCTTGATGTCATAAGAACAGTTGTGTTTCTTTCTTTGCCATTTTTATAATTTTTCATACTTCTGCTACTTTTTTTACTTTATCTTTGACTGCCACTTCAATGTTGATAACTATGATAATAGTATCTATGTCTTGTTTTTTATCTCAGAGTGGAAAGTTTTAATATTTCACTAAGTGCGCTGTTTCTTGCAGGGTTGGTTTCTTTTTTACTTTTGTAGATTCACTTTATCAAATTAAGGGTATAGCCCTTTACTCCTAGTTTGCCAAGGATTTTTGCCATGTTCAAGTATAAAAGGACACTTTAAAATCTATCTTGGATACTCTTAATCTGTAGCAAAACTACTTCATAGGAGAGAATGCATAGCATTTTAAAGATGAAAATAAATAATTAAATAACCCTCACTTTTATTATTTTTTAGTAAGCATTCCCCCCCCTCCCTGAGAAATCTTAGGTCTGCTTAAATCATGCAGTATCCTTGTCAGCAAAACACGAAAGCTAACAAACAGTATCTCTCAAAGGGAGTTTGAGGGGGGATGAAATAAATCACATAAAGGATTTGAGCAGCATATGAACACTAGTAAGCATTTGATAAATGTTGGCTGTTACAATGACAACTCCCATGATACTAATTATTGTCAGGTGAAGAAAATGGGGCAGTGAAAGAGAGTGACAACCAGTGATAGACTTGGTCCTAGAAAACGGTCTCTTGGTGCTCTCCCCTGGACATCTTCCACTTAGACGACGATGCCTTGAGAGAGGGTTCTATAGTCTTCTAACAGTCCATACCACCTAGATTCTTTATCATACCACATGTTTTGAAAGACTAGAATAAAATAATGCTTACCAACTGTACTGACTGGAAAGGCTCTTCAGAGTACTTAGTGTGGATGCTGCCTAAGTGTGTCTCAGAATAACAAAATTACTTGAGAAGCGACTTATTGCCAAGTTCTTTTCTATGTGGACTCATCTTACGAGTCAAGACAACCACTTCACTCACGCTTGCCGAGCAAAGAATCTTGTCTTCAATCAGCTCATTAAGGTGAAGATAGTGTTTTTTTTCAAGGCACTTTGCCAACTCCCTCAAACATAACTTTGCAAATAGACAGCAAGAAAAACATGGTAAATGACTTCCATATGGCTCAGGGCAATGAGAAACTTTCTTGATTAACAACACATTCAGTACAATAAAATAACTTCCAAATCTGCTAGAGAGGCTTGTCTGCTGTGTCTACTCTTCTGTTGGAGTTTTTCATTGCTTTCAGTCTCCTAGACCTTGTTAGGCTCTCAATTGCTCCATTTTACCACAACCGTCTCTTCCAAGAGAATCACCTGTTCCTATTTGTCAGTCCTAGCAAGCAAATAGCTGCTCTTAAACTTATTTTAGAACCAGCTGCTTTAACCATATGCTTCAAAAATTCAAGGCATGGTTTTTACAGACTCATCAGCTGATACAGCCATTAACGTGTCATCTGCATATGCAAATAGTAGTTTAACCATCTAAACTATACTGTTCCCTTCCACATCTGTCTAAAGGTTAGTTTACAACATAAATTTTCATCAAAGGGCCTATAATTAATATATAAAAGCCAAAATGGTAATTGATATAGAGAGAGGGCTTCATGTTGTCACTGTTTGAATCTCTCCTTTACTCCCGGACAGAAACACTTTCACACTGTTCAACGGATTGGAAAGGTATGACATAAGGCTATGCAGTTTTAAACACATCCTTGCAGATCAAGAGCTTTTTTTCTTCCTCCAAACAAAACAAAATAAAATCCAACCGTCTTTTGCTCTGTGTGTTTTACAGTTTCTCTTGGTATAAGTAGGCCATCTGCCACCTCTGCCCGATAATGCCTGGAATGAATCAAATCATCTTCCTTGCAAATATTGTTAATCTCACAGTAATGCCTACTAATCGCTTTGTAATCAGCACTCAAAGGGACTAAAGGTCCTTGATTCTTAATCATTATATTTTAATCATCATTCTGGTGAGATGACAGTTAGTAATCCCTGAATCTTGGGTTTATGTCTTCTTGGCTTCCTAATTATTCCCTAGGACAAAGGAGAAGAGCGCTCTAGGAAGAAAAAGCAGATCCCCACGACAGGAATTGGTTGACGTAAACATGTCAGCCCCAGGCTATTGTTTCTGCTGTCTGTCAGACCATTGCGTGGAATTTTGGACACAGACAACAGACAGCTCTGTATTTTCCTATTTTCTCTCGCTGCTTTAGTCGCTTTACCTCAACGGCAATTTTTACCTTAGCAAATTTGGGGGTAACAATGTGTTCCCTCTACATTTCTACAAGGTTTAGGTTTCTGATTCATACAGTTTCCACTTAATGTTTTTCCTTACACAATCTTGGATCATCTTTATAACTTCTTCGTGCTTTGGCTTCCCAATGTTGACGTCCAAAAGAGGGGGGAAGAAGCGCCTCACCCTGAGAGCATCCTCACCACCTTGGGAGCCTGAAGACTTTTACCTTATGATACAAGGGGGCTTCAAAAAGTTCGCAGGAAAAAAGTGGAACTCAATGATCATGGAATCTTTCCATAAACTTTTTGACACCCCCTCCTATACCACTTTGAATTGGCTTTAATGGCAAACCCATATGTGTCCGAGAAGATCTGTGCTCTGTAAGATTTCTGATGTTGATGTCTACATTTTTCAAAGTAGAAGATCAGAATTTTCTTCCCTTGTGCCACTGGGTGAACTCAAACTCCCACCTTTCAGTTTACTAACTGAGTGTCAAAGAGCATTGCTACAAAATCCTGAAAAAAAACCTTTATTCAACAAAAACATCAGAAGATAAAGCTGTTGTTTCTTTCAGAGCATCTCCTCCATCTGGGCCTTGACATGTTTGAAGGCAATGAACCCATCTCTCTAACTCTGGCCCCAAAGAATCTGTGCTTGGTGATGTGCACTGGCACTATTGGCAACTTCAAGGGACTCAAGTCATGAGCACACAGAGAAGTCTAAACTTTAGAGTCTAAAGGGATAGCAGCAGAGCTGTAGAGTGGATGGGGAGACTTTCAACAAAATTCTCCTAGGACAGTAGATGCATAGTTGTGATGAGAACAAGCAAAACACAAAACAAAACCTCATTGTAGCTCTCCTGGCCTTTTGCTCACCAATGCAGTTTTCCAATTCTTTGAAATTCTTCCTAATTTATCCTTGGGATTGTCCTGTGTCCTAGGAGGAAATCTATTCAGATGACCTTCCAAATAGTTCCCATAACCTTCTGAACTCATCTATCTGCCGGAAATGGAAGAGGCCCAGATGATCCATTCAGAAGCAACTGCTCTGATTGCATCTGGCTCTTTTAGCTGTATTGGTAAACCCAACCCTCATCTCCAGTCTTGATTTATCCCATAAAATCATCTTCATTAGTTTCAATCTTGCTTAAAAGACTGGTAGGAAGATCCAGTAAACTCCCAGACCCTGGGGCAAGGCAACTTCCGTAATGCAAATCCCCAGTAGTCTGATGCCTTCTGTCAGTTTCCTGGTTTCGGGTCACCTTCTCTTCATTCTTCCAGGTTGATGGTCTTCCCTTGGTAGGTTCCTTTCTGAAATTGTCTCCACTTCCTTCAAAATGTTTTAGCCACGTAAGAACTGTTGCCTTATGTGGGGCTGCATTCCTGCAAATTTGTCGCAAAGCTCCAATGATTGAGGAAGCTATCCACTTTGATTTTGTTAAAAAATTTGGTATCAGTCCTGACCTCAAATATATATATATGTATGTATATGTGTATATATGGGGATATATGGCTCAGAAAGCGGTTTTTCAAACTCTTTGAAACTCTTCCTAATTTATTCTGTGGCCTGGGAGGAAATCTATCCAGATGGCCCACCAAATAGTCCCCATAATCTTCCGAATTCACCTCTTGGCCAGAAATGGAAGAGGCCCAGCAGACGGCTCTGAAGGCATTCTAATGAGGCTGGGACAAAAACATCACTGAGCTCTCTTGTCTGCGGCCATGTGCTGATTGCAGAGACATGCTTAAACATGTTTTGTTTGAATAAACCTGTGAAAATGTGAAGTGAAGCCCAAGTAGCAATACCTGTTTACTTAGCCTAGTTGAATTTTTTTAAATTTATTTTTTTGGGGGGCATCACTGCCTTCTGGTGGTCATGGGAGCTACTCAGTGCTGCTCCTGAGAGCAGTCGCTGGATTTGAACCGCCAAGCCCGCAGGCCGCAGTCCTGCACTGCACTCAACCACTTACGCCAGTGGGGCTCAGCCCTTAAATTTATTTTTATTGTAAATTAAGTGAAGGTTTACAGAATCAATAATCAGTTATACATCCAACCATCCATATACATATTGTTCCTACTCATCCATTGCAATTCCTCAAAGTATTTACCTGAAATATCTTCTTTTCAGAAGTCTAGTTCCCAGCTGACTTTTATATGCTATTTTTCCAAAGCAAATCTTCGTAATGTATAGTACTGATTTCTTTTCATGATTTAATAGCTTCCAGTATCACATTTTAATCACCCCAAAATAAACCTCATACCCTTTAACTGTCACCTTCTAATTATCTGATCCTCCCATCCTTCCTTAAAAAAAACAACAACAAAAAAAAAAACAGCCCAAACTCATTGCCATTAAGTGAATGCTGACTCATGATCCACTGTGGATTTCCAGGCTGCAATTTTTTTAACAGTGAGATTTAACATTTATCATTATTTGTTCGATGTCATGAGATGGAGAACAGACCCAGTGCAATCTAAAAGTTGAGACAACCATGTGTTTAAAACAATCCTGGTCAAAATGGAAGAAACACCGACAAGGATTTTAAATTGTCACCGAATCTAGACTTTCTGGAATCAGAGACTGGGTGAATCCCATGAATTATTATGAAGCATAGATGACTTTAAAATAGCCCCTGAAGTCTTAAAAAGCTCAGTAGTTTAACTTGGCGTTTAAAGACTGACTCCAGCACTATGCTCTTTGAAGGAAGATGTGCGATCCAAGCAGTAATAGCAACCTTAAAAGATGTGCCAGGGATCTTGGCAGGCAATTTTCAATGGGAGTAGAAAGCTCAATCTTTCTCCATCTGGTTTCAAACTACAGACCACGTGGATCACAGGCCAACTTGTGACCACTACACCACCAGGACTCCATTCCATCCTGCCTTAAGTAGTTACTTAGTTCCCATTTCCATAGATTTTTCTGTTCTGAATATTTCATATCATTGGAACCATACGCTGAGAGGGGTTTGTGAATGACTTCTTTCACTTAGCACAATGCTTTCAAGAGTCATTGATGTTGGGGGTAAAATCATGAAAACTTCTTAGACCTAACTGGACACCTTAGGGGAATAAGTTGCTGGGCCTGGGGGTTCAGGGCCATAGTCTTGGGGGACACCAAGACTATGACATAGCATAGTCCACAAAGGCAATGTTTGGTGAGTACCAACTGGGCTCTTACAAGTTCTTGAACGGCAGAAAGAAGAGTAATCAAAATCAAAGACCCCTGGGAAAATTGTGTAGCTAATGGTGTACATGAACCTCGGCCTATCACTTGAGGGTGGACCTAATGACCACCCAAGAAAAATAACCAAGAGTGGAATCCAACTTTTAAACCCAGGATCCCAGCACTGAGACTTTCCTACTCCCAGAGAACGATACCAGAAGACCAGCCTACAACTGTAGTGAACACACCCACCTACTGAGTAAGCGCGTTGAGTGCCTTGGACCAAAGACTTTCTGGAGGAGTGAGATGCCCGCAGGTACTTATTAGCAGACTTAGAGTTCCAAACAAGATAAGGCCTGCTGCCAAGGCCTGCATGAAGCTCGTCTATAACCAAAAAGGAGATAAGAGCTCTTGAATAAATGCCTTCTCAATTGATGAATTGTATCCTGTCTCTTGAGTTGTTCCCCTTTCTTCCAAGTTGATCCTGATCCTAAATTGTAACCTGCTACTTCCTTAATAAATGCCATAATGTGAGCATGATCTGTGAATTCTGAAGAGATTATCAGACCCAGCAGAGAAGAGACTGCCTTGGGAGGCACGGCTGGTGTCAAATCCCTTAAAATGGTAGGGAGTGATGATTTGTCTGATATTTCCTTCACTAGTATCAGCTTTGACGCTGCTAGTCATTCTCTCTCCTCCCCTTTGAGTTCACAGATGTCTGAAACTACCAATTTATTGATTGATTGCACAGTTGTATTATTTATTTATTTTACAGATAATTTTATTGGGGGCTCTTACACCTCTTATAACAAACCATACATCTCTTGTAACAATCATATTTGTACATATATTACCTCATTATTTTCTCAACATTTACTTTCTATGTGAGCCCTTGGAATCAGCTCCTCTTTTTTCCCTCTCTCTCCTCTTGTGACTCCTTGATAAACTATAAATTATTATTATTTTCATATCCTACACTTACTGCTGTCTCCTTTCCCCTATGGCTTCTGTTGTTCCTCCCTCCCAGGGGGGTGATGGTGGTGATGATGGTTATATGTTGATTATTGTGAACAATTCCCCCTTCTTCTCCTCCTCTCCCTGCCTTCTCCTTCCCCTCCTGTTATCGCTACTCCCATTTCTGTCCCTGAGGGGTTTATCTGACCTGGATTCCTGTGCAGCATGAGTTCTTATCTGTACAATGTACGTGCTCCAGTCTAGTCCAAAGTGAAAGGCAGGACTGGGTTCATGATGGTGGGTCGTGAGGAAGCCTCAAGGAAACAGAGGAATATTGCATTTCATTGCAACTATACTGTGCCCTGTCTCACTCATCCTATCCTTGGGACCCTTCACAAAAGTGTCCTAATGTCGACAGATGGATTTGGGGCCTCTGTTCCAGCACCCTTGTTTTTGACAGCATGTTTGTTTGTTTTTGTTTGTTTTGAATCTTCTGATACCTGTTATCTGATTCCATCAACAACTAATGATTGCATAGGCTGATGTGCTTCTTCTATGTTGACTTGTTGCTTCTTTGCTAGATGGCCAGTTGCTTGTTTAACTTCAACCCTTTAAGCCCCCAGATGCTACATCTTTTGATAGCCAGACCCTATCAGCTTTCTTCACCACATTTGCTTGTGCACCCATTTTGTCTTCAGCAATTGTGTTGGGAGGGTGATCATCAGAGACTGCCAGATTGTTAGAATGGAGTGTTCTCGCATCGAAGGAGGGATGGAACAGAGGTCCAAAGTCCATCTACTACCCCACTGTATTGCCATATAAATGCATGTATCTATGCCAATACCTGAATTTTAATGAACTAATATATTTACATAAATATACACCTATGTTTACACCCCTATCGGTAGCTTTTCTTCCTAGATTTTTCCTGTTTCCTTTTACCTTCCTCCTATTCCACCATCATGCTCATCCTTCGTCTGCCCCTTCGTAATTCCTCTCAGGTAAATTGCTATTGCTCCAGCACCCCCAGGATCTCTATGTCCTCCTCGTTGTTGATTTTAATTCCATAGTCGTTCCAATCTCTGGCATTGTTTGCTCACCGCTTCCCTCCCTCACCTCTTCTTCCCCTCAAGTCCCTCTGGAGCCATCTGTCTATTGCATTCTCCTTGGGCTTGCTTCTCATGTCAATCTACTACAACCTCTTCTATAATGTAGGTAAACCAACAATAATGGAGGCAAAAACAAAAAGAAAAATATTGAATAAAAAGAGAAAATGAAACAAAATAAAAATAAATAACTAGCCAAAAAAATAAAATAAAAGCACACATAGTTCCAGGTCTGTTTGCTGACCTTTGCCACTATCTCCCGACTGGTCCTGGGAGGTTCTACAAACTTCCCCTCCTGCCCTGAAATCTATTGGGTGGGGGGGCTTCTTAGGGACTTTGTGACTTGGCTTTGCTCTTGCTGCTGATCTTTTATGTTCTCTTCTTAGTTCACCCCACTGTGGGGGCGGTCATGTCATTCCCTGCCATGTGTCCCCATTATTGTTCTCTCTTGCAGTATGCTCCAGTGAGGGAACATCATGTCCTGAGCTGTTGTTGGCCCTACAGTCCTTCCTGTGCCTTAGCAGCCCCAAGCAGGGATGTCATCCTCAGAGCTTGGTGTGCCATCACAGGGTCTAGATCCACACTCTCTGCTTTTCCTTCTTGGGTTGCTTCCGTGTGGGTGAGGCAGACTGGATCCTCTCCCCAACCGATAAGTTTAGTGTTATCTTCTGTAGCACATACTTCTAGGGAGGGGGTCAGTTTGGTTCTGAATGGGGCTAGCTTTGT
>PVJH01024380.1:0-33126 GCA_004026705.1 Nesogale talazaci | reverse complement strand
AGTTAAGGGGGAGAAATTCCAAAATAATACCAGTGTTTGTATAGCTTATTCAATGCTCAATTATGTTGATGACCCCTAATTCAAATAATTAAATCTAAAACATGGTATGTACTCTTACTGATGTCCCAGACCTCTCTTTGATATAGAATGATTGCTTTTTCGTGGTTTAAATCACTTGCCTCTAAGGGGATTAGAGCCTCAAGATGTTCCATAGAAAGGCATTTATAATTAATTCTTAGTCCAAAAAATAAACGTAATGTGTCTTGCAGAACAAAACCCACTTTGAGAGTCTGAAATTGGCCAAACCACATCATAGAGTGTAAGGAGATACCGTCTATCCTTATGAAGGTATGCGCATCTTTAGAACCAAGTAATAAAGCCAAAATCTTTTGAGGTCTTATTGAACATGATGGAGTATTGAGGTTTATTACAATTTTTTGCATGTGCTTGCATTTTATGAATACAGTTAAGACACAGAAAGAGAAGCCAAAAAGATTTTCTGCCAGGTCGAGAAATCTAAAAGGTAGACCCTTCAGGAGAGAAAAAAAATGAACTTAAGTACTTAGTTCCTTTGTACAGCCACTGAACAAATCATTTAATAACACATATAGTCAGATGCTATGCAATCATTCTGGATGCTAATTGTAATAAACACTTAAATCCCTAGATACTTTTAAACAATGATTTTAAGGAGAAAACTTTTTAGCACCATCTGAAATCTGTACCAATACCTCAGGGTAAAAGTTCAATGGAACTCATCGTAGATTCATAGTCATTTCATTAAATGTGTGCATTTTATAAGCCAGGTAATGAATAAGGTAGTCTCAGTATTTTTTTGAAGATTACAAATCTTTGGGGTCATAATTTTCTTCACTCTTTTAGATGCGCTTTGAAACCCAGTGAAGACATGAATCAAACTAATCAAGGCAAGTTCCATACCCAGTTTTATCATAAACTATGATCACTAATTTGGTCTAAGACCAGACTAAGGATTAATTACATATAGTCCAGTCAATGGTGTGAATGGGAGCAAATATTGGCTAGTCTTGTAGACAAAAAGCACTTCAACTGTGATATATTTTTAATCCAATATAATACATTTTGAAATTGATCAAGAACTTGTAACTGACCCAATGAAATGGCTTATAAAATCCTGTACCACATTAAAAAGCAAAAACACATACAAAACATAAAGAAAGCCAGATAGCAGAGGCAAACTTTAATGAACCACAACTTCTGGGGTTGGTAGAAACAATTTATTGTATTTCAACATTGAACATCCTTAATGAAAGAATCAAGTTCAAGTCCAACATCTTTTGAGTTCTCATTAACTGTAACAACAAAAGTTACAATGAGCCCTTTGGAGATACTAATAGTTGAACTGTACACTGCCAATGACATTTCATTTAAAGGACTGTGTTTAGGCTTAACGTGCTGATGACGAAGTGATTAAAATGGAGAGCGTTCTAGGAACAATTCCTTTAATTGTTCCTTATATCACTATGAGAAATTTTTCAGTATTTAGTAGAAAGGCAAAAGGTCTAAAGTTTGTTTTTAGAAGAAAGAATGTGATATTTAACAGGTAAAAGATACAGAAGAAATCAATTGTTCTTTCTTACTCCAGAGAACAAAATTAAGGCCAATAATTGGACATGATAGGGAGGCACGTTGTCTTTCAATACCAGGAGAAGTTGTTCCAGAGGAGAAATAAAACATGGATTGGGACAAGAATATGTCATTTCCTGCAAGTCTAAGGAGTTGATCAGGGAATATGTATCAGAAAAGAAATCCCATTGAGGAAGAAGTCACCCTGTATTTTAACTCTAAATGTCTTCTCTTTAGTTCCTTTCTCTTAGGAAACTTGATCTCTTCCTAAAGTTTCAAATTTGGCACTTCTACGTGGAGGCAAAATTGGAAGAGATGGAATTAGATTGATTCTCCACTCTCAAAACTTTAACCCGGTTGCCTTTAAGTCAGGAGAATGAGACGGTTAGAAAAATCTGTGAAACCGAGGGCTTAAATCCTTTGTTTTGCCTATGCTATCATAATAAAGGAAAGGAAAAATGGCCCTATGCTAATTCCTATTTTCTATGCACCACTGTTGTCAATCGTCAAAAGAGCCTTAAGAACAAATTCTATTCTGTAAATGAAGAAATTAAGAAACCAAGAAAACCCCAATGAGAAACTAGACTTTAGACCCACCATTAATGGACTATGTTTAGAATACACGAAATGAAATTGACCATGTATCAAAGTAAATATTTACACAGCAACAGATGTTTATTGACTAGAAGTCAGTCCCACCTCCACCTACAAACTTAAGTACTTAGTTCATTTGTTTAGTATGGCCAGCTGAACAAATCATTTACACTAAGTTTGTATGTAATTTATTTCAAAACTCTGGAATAAACACTGTTTTAGTGAAAAATCTATGGTTTTGAACTTGAGATTGTGACTTTTTGAGGCCATTCATGAGATGTGTGGCCTCTGGAAAAATCACTTACCTCTCTTAGTCTCTCTTTCTTTAGTTATCAAGAAAATAAAGTTTGCAATGTAAAGTGGAACAGAAAATAACTACAATAAATAGTTCTAAGTGTTAGATCAATGGTGTCCATCGTGATATAATGATCTGACTCACCAACATCATCTTTTCCATATCTCTATCACTGAATTCTCTAGGTGGGGTGAACTACATATAACTTGGTGGTAGGCTGTTTTTGGCTGCTATTTAAGGATGTTTCACCCAACTCACATACTTTTTGAAAAGCCAGGATGTTACTCTGAGGACGAAGCTATGTCTTACTTAAACCATGGTATTTTAATTGCCTCACACGTGTCTGAAAATCAGAGAGTAAATAAAGAAAAATCAATGTGTTTGAACAATGGTGTTGGCCAAGAAGATTTAAAGTACCATGGACTGCCACATGAACAAACAGATATGCCTTGGAAGAAGTACCACCAAAATGCTCCTTAGAAGCAAAGATGGCAAGACTTCATCTTATGTTCTTTTGGTATGTGATCAGGAGAGATCCGTCCCTGGAAAAGAACATCAAATTTAGCAAAGTGAAGGTACACTGAAAAAGAGTAAGCCCCTCAATGGATGGTTTGACAAAGTAGCGGCAACAATGGGGCCCCATCTTATGAGGATGGTCCAAGATCAGGCAGAGTTTCCTGCTGGTGCACAGAGGGTTGCTGTGGGTCAGAAATGAATGGACAACCCCGAATAACATAACAGCATATACTCATCAAATAGAGGTCACCTTCTCCTGGAAGCTTTCTGTGTTTTTGTTTTTCATTTTAATTAATTTTATTAGGCTATTACTAATGCTTCTTACAACTCAATTGTTCCATCATATTAAGAAGGGTTTACAATCGTCACTACTCACAACTTGACACTTTTCTTCCTTCTTGTATCTGTTGGTGTTACCCACCTTCCTCTTCTGTGCTACCGGGAATAAGTATTTCAGTTACTATCATTATAAACCCACCTGTCCTGGCTTCCTTGCAAAATAAATAAATGAAAAGACAAACACACACACACACACACATAAACAGTAAGGACCTAAGAAAAGGACTAAGCAACAATGTACATGAAAAACAAAGAAAGACTTTAAGCTAAGAAAAAAAATCAGGAAGATATTAAAAAGTTAGACTAATTTGAAAGTGGGTCCAAAGGAAGATCTAATGACAAGGTGCTACACTCCAATTAAGGTACTGCTGGATGTGAGGGCGATCTGGCTGCGACATCTGTCACCCCATTGATCGCCAGGGTTGATTCAGCTGATCTGGCTGGCTAGGCGGGTGTCCCCTTCCTCCCTCACTGCTCCATGTGCGTCCCTTCCGAAGCTGCGCACTCGGTGGAAGAGGACGACCTCCCCGATAGAAGGAGGACCGTCCTTCGGTCAAGGGTATACGAGTAGCTGTACTCCCCTGCTAGAACCTCCAAACAAGTCTCAAGGTACTGCTGTTAAGAACCACTTAAAATGCTTTTTGTCTGATATTAGGGCTGTGGGTAGGTGGGTTCACTGGGGTCTCAATTGATATAAGACCCTGAAAATGGATTTGAGCCTTCTACTCTCACCCATGGAATTCTGCAAGCCAGATGTTTAGGCCTGGTACTATCCCCTCCTGTTTTTGTAGTGTATGTGCTGCTGGAGTGAACATAACCTTCCCCTCTTGTGGGTTTGGTTCGTATTGTTTATAATCCTTGGATCACACAGGTTGGTGTGCTTCCTCTGGGTGGACTCAGCTCAATGAGAAGGCTGGTGTTTTTCTTTGTATGTTTTGAGATGAGCTTTTCAGATCCCAGACACTGCTCTTGCCTATGCTTTACCACATCGGGAGCCTCCCCTGCCCATTTGAATCATTTGCATGCCTCTGCCACATCATGCCTGTGCCCACAAGCTTCTCTCCACTCAACAGACTTTCCACCACAATGCAAACTCTTGGACATTAAGGAGCATGCCTTCGTATCCTGGGGCCTAATCTTCTCAAAGAACTTTCCATAAAACATGTACAATAAAAGTTTTTGAATAGATGAATGCCAAGCTTAGGAGTCGTATTGCAATGCCACATTCAACCATCTAGGCCTCTAGAGCTTCAACTCTCCAACATTTCCCAGCAGCATTCTGTGCTCTTGGATTTACATGACATCAGAACCCCATTTGGGCATCATAGAGGGTCTCACATGTGCTCCCTTTAAATAATGTTTAGATTGGGAACAAAGCAAGGTGTGAAGGGGAAAGAGGAGAGTTGGAGTTTGAACAGGGTGAGGTTTCCCAAAGAAATTCTCCTAGGACAATCCTCACTCCTCCTGGAGAAAGGACAGGTGCATGTCACGATGGGAAACACATTTCTGGGAGCATTTCTCCTGATCTTTTCCACAACAAGGCAGCTTTCCATTTTCTTGCAGCACTTTCAAACATGCCTTCCTGGTCTGTCCTTGGAGGAAATCTATCAAACTAGCTCATTTGGAATCTCCAAAAATAGTCTCAAACATGCCTTCCTGGTCTGTCCTTGGAGGAAATCTATCAAACTAGCTCATTTGGAATCTCCAAAAATAGTCACCCTAACTTTCGGAACTTCCCTCTCTGTTTTGAATTTAACTGGCGTCGCAGATGCCCTCTGACGCCATCGTTTTGGGTGGCCCTGTTTTGAAGGCACTAGAGGAACACTCAGACACATGGATGACTGCGAAAATGTGTCTGCTGCAGTCCTCAGACCACAAACAGCCTTGAAGATGGTCTGTTTGGAATAAACCTACACATTGGGAAGTGGAATCCTACTAGCAATATTTTGAACTTGCCCTCCTCTATCCACTAGACCTGTATTCACTAGGAAGGTGTTTCTCTGGCTTTTGTGAGTATTTCACATATACATAATCTGAAGACATCAATGCTTGGGGAACTCACCTTTCTGGCAAAGAGTTTACCTACCTCCCACGTCTAGGAAACTGAAACAAGGAAATAACAGTGTGTGTGTGTGTGTGTTTGTGTGTGTGTGCAGCATCAAGAGCATTGAAAACTACAATTTGCCATTTTTAACATCTTCAGCACAAAGGACCGTGGGAGCCAAGATAGTTGTTTTCATGTAAATGAAGGTGAAATACCATCTTGATAGTAGATGTTAACAAGTTGAATCAATAATTTAATCATCTCCCTATCCTTAAGTACACACATGTATGTGCAATCAATAAAAAGTATGGGCTTAGCTGTATAGACATAGTAAGGCCCTCTGGGTGGTGCAAACAGTGAAGCACTGGGCTAATAAAAGGTCAGTCGTTCAAGCCCGCCCAGAGATTTCTCAGCAAAAGGGTCTGGTGATCTGCTTCTGAGCGGTCACAAGCATGAAAACATGTCTGGATTACAATTCTACCCTGAGGCACCCAGAGCCATCACAAGTCAGACACCACACTGATTTGCTTTTATGCACAGGCATGCATATTATATATAGTTGCACACATATTTTCTGAGAATGGTTAGGGAAAATATAGATTGTGTGCACACAGTGCAAGTTTGTCTGTGCACGAATATGTGTGTCTGATATTTCTGCCGAGTGCTTCCTTTGGAAGCACCAGAATTTGAGGTAGGGAAGTGAATAGATACAGTCAAAATCCTTAGTTTTTTTTTTCATTCTTTTTTTGGCATCACTGCCCTCAGGTGGTGGGAGTAGGAGGCCCAGCCTTTGGTCCTGTGGAGCTGGAACTGAACCGCCATCCCAGTGGGCCGCAGTCCTGCGCACAACCACTATGTGGCCGGGGCACAGCACTGTTTTTATTTTTATGGTGATTCAAATGAATATCAGTTTTGTCACAGCTTGTCAGCTTTTTGGTTGAAAGTAGTCAAGGGAGGAATATGAATCTGATTACTTTTATTAGTGAGCTTAGAGGAACTGGATCTCTTTAGGACTGTATGGAAAGCCGGCCTACTACATATAACACACTATTTAAGCAGTGAGCCTAAGAGACCTGTGAAAGAAAACAAAGCCCTAGAGAATAATTTACATGTTCTTCATGGTCTTTCTATGGGATGAAAAGCAGTGCCATTCTGAAGGGTTCCTAGGTTCCCACGGAGAAAACCATCCGCCTCTGTCCCGTAGAGCTCTTAGTGCCTGAGCTGGAAATAAAGTTAGCCTTCTCAGCAAAGGTCAGTGAAAGGCACGTCGTCCTTCATAATGAAGCTCAGAACAACTCTAAGTGTGTTCCTTTCTCACCTCTTTCTGGAGAAGCTGTCGTGGCCTAAGAGCTGCAGCCAACACATTGCTGACTAGGGAGCATGGTTTGAATTTGATTTCATAAAAGGAGTCATCCTGCATTACTGTCCTCACTGCAGTTTGAGAACTTGCTGGTCTATCACAAGGGGGTGGGGTGCCAGGAACAACACAAACAAACTAACTAAGGAGTGGCTCAGTTATGTTGCTCGCATATAAAGAGAAGATGTGAACTTTAAACAAACAAATAAATAGAAACATCCTTGGCCTTGTGACTCCTTCTCCTGTCATCACAACTGATATCCAAGTTGGCGAAAGCATATGTTCCTTTCAGTGGACTGCAGACAGACAGGCTGGGAGCCCGGGACGGAGAAATGTTGAGCCTCATCCCCGATGGGTGCCAAATGTAGTCAGAGTGCTTGGCACTGAGCAGGCGTGCTGCACATATGTGGAATGGATGTCTATGTTGTTGGACTAGGTCATTATTTGAGTTCAGGACAATCTAGAACAACTTTTTAAAAGCTAAAATACCTACCAATTTTTGCACTTTAAATGTAAATTATCTCACCAGATTTTTCCTGCAGCCCTCTATGAAGTTGATATGACAGTGTTACTTGCCCGCTAACTTAGAACTGAATACGACTAACCCCAGATTTGACCTTGGGTTAATGGACGCTTTAGCCCACGTCCTATCCAGTAAACATCCCTGCCATCTCTCAGGAGATACAAGATTTGGTTTGGTCTAAAGCAAAATGTTGAAAAACTGCAGATTCTCAGCTTATTAGTCAATGCAGGTAATATTATGTTCTTACCATTTCAAATGTATTAAAGGGATCTTGTTAGCATGGCCCCTTCTTTCACCTGCCTTAGAGACCTATATAAACCTGGAAGCTAACAGATTGAAAGCACAGGGAAAACATTGGACAAATACAAATAAATCAATCAATAAACCCTGAGAAGTTGTGCCTTTTCCACAGGTTCACAGCCCAAATTGCATCAAATCCATTTGAATTCCAACAGTCACATTTTGGTACTAAGAAATGCAAACGCACTGATAAGATGTCATTTTTGTGTGTGTGCAATGGAGGAGGAAATGCTTCCACTCATGAATTGTGTATTTGGTATGCATATGATTACCCTATGTGTAAATCATATAGTCAGCCTTCTGTCAACTGTAGCTAACTAAATAAAAGTTCTCTTTCATCTTTAAGAAGAAATAGCCATATGGAAGGACTCCAGATTTTTCCAGAAAATGAACCAGTCCTGTTTAAAATCATATCAATCAACACCATCTAACTTATCCAAGATTTTGATCATGATATCTATTTGTGGATTAATTTTTTTAATGTTTTGGTGCAGAAATTCATGTGCATGGCAGTTCTGTTAATATTCTTCCAGATGACATTCTAATACCTTTTAATGTAAGATACCAAAATGCTATATAAATTTCTTACTTTTCTCCCAAACATGTCCTTCCTTTGAACATGGATACTATCTCTTCATCCTTAAAACAGTCTATTTAGAATCAATAATTGCTCTATAACTTTTCTCTCACCATCCCCCTCACCTCAGATGCATGCATAGTATAGTTAGGTGCCTAAATAAATATTAGGGAATGAACTATAATCTTATAATCATTGCAAATCATTATAATCTTCACAAGAGACCAGCAGTGCACTGTCTACATTTATTACAAATTCTAGGTCAGGAATTCAGAGCACTTATGATTTAAAAGGTAGAGCAAATTTGTTCCTGAATGAAATAATTCCAGTAAATGGGTTATATGTAAGTCACATCTCTTTCAGGCCACCAACGTAGGAAAAATAAGGTCCCCTGTACCAGTTCTGTGATTTAAACCTGCACTCTGTACAAATGTATTGTACTTGTTTCTTAGGACATCAAATGGCATAATGGGAAGCACAACGTGGATGCTGGCAAATTACACATATGCTTTCTGTCTGTACTGGGAACATTCAGTATTAGTTTTATGTCACAGGTGTACTTATACATTCAGTGGCTTCTTACAATGTCAAAGATTTATTTCCAATGTCTTATTCTGATGACTTACATAACTGTGAGTGGGTAAACTTCTATGCAAGAGCTGACTGCTACTAAAATTAGAAATATAGCATTTTGAACTATGCAAAATGTTGCCACAGGCTGATTCTACTAATCCTTGAGCCTTCTTGACCACAGATTCTACAGCTCTAAAGCAGGCAAGGTAATGCCTAACTTTTATATTTGTGTGAAATTTTATAATATAATCTGTGAAGAGCATAATATAGTCACTATTGAATAATTAGTGGTTAATATGTAAAAGTAACCCTTATTATGATGCTTCTTCTTACTATGTTACTAATTTACTGGAACAGCTATTATGTCCATGTGTTCTGTTTGAATCCTCAGAGAATTACAGAAACCTCAACATTTTCACTGTCAAGAAACCACAAAACAGGAAATCTTATGTAAGCTGGGAAAAACTTGTTCTTGTCTATTAAACTACAACAATTTATCAAGGATTTCACTTGGGCTCTAGTTTGAAGGCAATGAATTAAGTAGAATTCTTTCAAATTCAGGTCTTGTTTGTTGGTTTGTCTTCTTGTGCAGTGGCTTTCACGTTGCTGTGAATCTGTGTCAACAGTAAGACCAACAATGTAACCTATGTGTAACAGACTAATGTAGAGCTTCCAGACTAAGAAGTGACTCTGAAGAAAGAATAAGCTTTCCATTTACAGGTGAGCCACTGAAAAATCTTATGAATAAAGATAGAATATTGTCAGATATAGTAACAGAAGATAAGACACACAGGAAGGAAGACACTCAAGATATGACAGACTGAAGTGAACTGCACTTAAACTAAAGTTAACTGCAGTTATTTAACTGCAGTTAAAATAAAGTCAACCATAATGACAAGAACAGAGTAAAGCATTCAGGACCTTCATTTGCTTATGAGGAACTACTCAGAATTAGAAGAAGCAGTGGGAAATATGCATTAATAATTAGAATGTGGACACAATATTAATCTAGGAACATTGGAAGTTGTGATAGATAGGCTTATTGTGCCAACATGGCCAATAGGAAGTTGTGGGATTAAGAAAGTCACAGTTTGATTGGAGAGCAAAGAGATAAACGGCTCGACAAGTTCTTTGTGTCCTTTCTTGCTCTCTGGTGATCAGACCAGTGTATGACTGCCTTAGTGAATTCTCTGCTTTAACTTGTAGGACACCCAACCTGTGAATCTGTTGCTAGAACTTGAGATTCCTTTGAGACCTGCTTCACTACACTGCCAGTGCATACATAGCTTGAGCTTGGGACTATTGGATTCTGTCTTCTGGCTCATGGTTGATGACTCACTCTGCTGTTTCATGCCTCTGGCCTGACTGCCTACATTGCTCTACAGAAGATGTAGCTGTCTGCTTCCTTAACTTTGGACTGAGCAACCCTCCTGAACTGAAGCACTTCTAGTATATTAAGTGTTTCATGAAGTGGGTTGAACTGAGCCCCCTGTACTGCTTGATTTCTGGACCAATTCGCTGTTATATTCCATTGTGGTGTATATATATGTATGCATATATCTATATATATCATCTTAAGCGTCTTGTTTTGTTTCTCTAGAAAGCCTGTTTAACACACAAGTTGTTAAAATTAAGCAGAATCTGTAAAAATTGATAGACAAGGCATTTGTGAGTTCAAATTGATATTGGTCAGTTCAAATCAGACAAATGTATGGTTTGCCATGTCCTGAATCACAAATTCAAGTGATATGATGGTGCATTCATTGGTAAGAAAAACACTTTAAGATATTTCTTGAGGTATAGTACTACCTACAATAGGATAATATCTGTATGCCTTCAAGAAAGTCTAGTTAATACAATTATTATTTTAATAAAACTATTATTCAAATCCATGCATTAACCACTAAAGCTAATGATGAAGAATTCTACTGCCTTGTTTAGTGTGAAGCTGATCAAGCATGCAATCAAAATCCGAAGGCAGAAATTTAAAAAAGAAAAAAAAAAGAGAAAAACTGGTAGTTGGAAAATCTGACTTCATTGTTAGTAAACAAGATGGAGACAGCATGATAGAATTTGAAAAGACTAACAACTTCTTCATTTCTAATACCTCTCTTCAACAACATAAATAGATACTATACACATAGCCCTCACTAGATGGGACATACAAAAATCAAATTGACCACATCTCTAGGAGGAGACAGTGGAGAAACTCAATATCAGCAGTCAAAAGACGGCTAAAGGAAAACTATGGTACACACCATCAATGGCTCATATATAAGTTAAGGTTAAAGATGAGGAATATTAAAACAGGTATACATAAGCCAAAAAAAATCCATGATTATATCCCACATGGATATTAAGACAACTTCAGAACAGATTTGACTCAATGAACACTAGAAGACCTGACAAATGGTGAAATAAATGACAACAAGAACATCATTCCTAAAGAAGGTAAAGGTTCATTTCAAAAAAACAAAACAGAAAGAAAGCATCAAAGAGGAGGCCAGAAGAGACTCTTAAACTTGCTCCTGATTGTACAGTCCCCCAAAGCAAATAGAAGGAAAAGTCAGGGTGGGGATACTGAAAATTTTCAAAGGATGGTTCAAGTAAACAAAATAAAATATCATTACAAACTGTGCAGAAAAAATCAGCTTTCAAGTTGCAATGTTGAAAGATTCTACATGCAAAACTGGTCAGCATCCAACCATTTCAAAAGATAGTATGTGATCAAGGACCAATAGTACCAAAGGAAGATGTTGAAGCTATACTGAAGGCATTAGCCAAAATTAATGCTCCAGCAGCTTATACCAATTAAAATGCTTCAACAAACTAATGAAGCACTAGAAGCATTCATCTGTCTGTGCCAATAAATCTGGAAGATCTTCACCTGGACACCAGAGAAGAAGCGACCCATGTTTATGCTTTCCAAAGAAGATGAGCCATCAGAATGTGGAAATTGTCAAACAATATCATTAATGTCACTTGAAAATGAATACTTGCTGAAGATAATTCATCAACGGTTGCAGCAGTAAGCTAGAAATTGATGCCAGTGTCACAGTAGAAATAGACATCACTGCTACACTTGATGGAGTTTGTCTGATAGTAGAGGATATGGGAAATATCATTGCTTTGTGTTATTGACTGAAAAGGCTTGTCAATGCATGACTCATAGCAAACTATGGGTGCCATGAGAAGAGTAGGAATTCCAGAAGTGTTCACTGTGTTGAAGGAAAGCCCATACATGGACAAAAAAGTCATTGTTCAAGCAAAACAAGGGAATACAGTGTGTTTCAAATCAGGAAGGATGTGTGCGAGGGTTGTAATATATTTATCCAAATTGTAAATTCAGCAAAT
The DNA here is from genome assembly GCA_004026705.1 of Nesogale talazaci. NCBI lineage: Eukaryota > Metazoa > Chordata > Mammalia > Afrosoricida > Tenrecidae > Nesogale > Nesogale talazaci. The sequence continues at coordinate 21,049 of PVJH01024380.1, read as the reverse complement.
AATCAGAAGATTTGGATGCTATGAAGAGAAATGCAGCATTGAGATTGGAGAAAGGCTTGTCAGCAGCTTACCTTGTAAGATAGCACAGAATTTCTGGCTGAAAGCAAGGAGGACTCAAAGCATCAAATGATGAAACTCAAGAATTGTGGCTTTTAATATAGATTATAACTCAATGTAAAGAAAAATTTAAAAACTCATATCTAAGCTCATATTCAACATCATGCTAGGTGTAGAAAGGACTGAAGTTGTCAATAATTTCATTTAGCATGACCTAGAATCCGTACTCATGGAAACATCAGGTAAGATCAAACCAAGTGTTGCATTGGGCAAATCTGATGCAGAAGAGCACTTTAAATTATAGAAGAGAAAGACTAAGATGTACTTGATCCAAGCCATGGTGTTTTCAGTCGCTTCATAAAATAGAAATATTTTAAATAACATACATATTTAACCTAATATATATACAGACACATTATATATGTGTATATACATGTGGTGGACAATGAACAACAAAGACACGATGAAATAAAGCAATGCATTTGGATGATGATGCTAACAAAGACTATTGAAAGGACTATGGGCAGCCAGAAGAAATGACACATCTGTCTTAGAAGTATAGCCAGAATGTTTCTTTGCAGCAAGGATGGTGAAATTTTATCTCATATACATTGAAAAATCCATGGAAAAGGATAATATGACTGGTAAAGTAGAATATTGGTGAAAAGGAGGAAGATCCTCAATGAGATGTTTGACACAGTGACTGCAACAATGGGCTCAAACACAACAATTGTGAGGATGGGACAGGATTGGGTCATGTTTCCTTCTGTTGCACAAAGGGTAGCCACGAATTGGAAGCAAATTGTGACACCTAACATTAACAACTCTTTCAAAATTATCCCATAGATGGAATTAGACAGAAATCCTGTAAACTAGTGGGAAAGCATTTTAAATGATTGAAAAATAATAACAATATTGATATACTCCAAACTCACTGTCTTTGAGTGGAATCTAACTCACAGGGACCCTGAAGGTTACAGTGGAATGGACCTGTGAGTTTCCAGGTATGTAAATCTCTATGGAAGAAAAGGCCTCATCTTTCTCCGGCGTGGGATCTGATGGTTTTGAAATGCTGACCTTGTAGTTCACAGTCCAACTCATAACCCAGTGTGTAACCTGGTGTACTTTATATTGACATCACACACACTATTTCTTTGGAGCAAGCAGGAAGACAACAAAAAAGAAGCATCCCAAATGTGCTTAAGAAATCTGTTTTATTGGTCCAGGCATTTTCTAAGAGGCAATATTGATCCTAGCATATTTTATAAGAAAACATATACTAACAGTATTTATTACTTGAAGATTTAGTATCCATTACCAACAATTTCCAATGTTCCACAGCCAGCCAGATTACAGAGACACATGAAGTCTAGTTGACTTGAGAAATCTCTGTCCTTTTTTTGCTTTTATGGGACGATTGATATTTCATGTAAATGTTATTAGGCTTATTTTTCCATCATGTGTAGATTATGGTGCCCATGTTGCTTAAAAGATTTCATAAACAAGAACTTTAAAGGTATAGTATATTAGTGATTTTTTTCATTTGTCATTAGCACACCAAGAAGTTCTGCATACAAATAGTACAGCTTCAGTAATCCCAGATATTTATACCCTGCAAATGTAAAACTACATTTTCCACTCCCTAGATTTACTCTCAAATCCCAGGGTCATTTCCATGGTTTAAATTTACTTAATGTCTTCTTTGGCCTTCAAGTTCTAACCTTCACCTGCTGTTTATCATTTTGTTCCAGGATCTTAAAAGACCTGGCTACACTGAAAGAAATTTTGCACCTTAATACAAAATGATCACAAAAGAATATACTTGTCAACTTCAGTCCCCTAAGCAGACACTGCCTCTTTTCCCCACTGGAAATGTCCTCTTTGAAAGAGGACAGGAAACTAAAGAAGCAATTTAACAAATCTTTGGAAAAAAAGAAACATTTTTAGAGTGTGATTTTCCTATTTTTAAAATGAGTATTATGTCACTGAATTATTAGATTGCTGCTTTTTCCCCATACCATAATGTGATCAATGTAGCTCTGTATTTTTTTACTCCGTTTGTTTTTAAAAATTAGTTCTGGCTTTTGAAGACAGAGTGCAAGAGAGAGAAAGAAGGAGAATTTTTTTCCGGTTATTTGCTTTCCTTTTTTCTTCTAGTTAATGCACACACTAAATTGCTTAAAAGGACACGGTAACCAAATGCTAGACATCAACCACAGAGAGGGCTGGGATTTGCACAGAACGTGGGAGGCTCGTTTGCAGAGCTCTTGCTCCTGACTTGGGAGTGACTGGATCTCTCCAGAAGCCACAAAAAGTCCTTGGCACGCCCTGACTCCGGGCCTACCCCTGGCCAGGCACAGAACACACACTGAGAAATGTCACGTAGGGGCCATGCATGACATATCAAAGTCATTAGTTAATGTCAACAATATGGAGAATGCTATTCACACATCAGAAAGAATCCTTTTTATCATGTCAGAAACCACATTCCTAAAAAAAAAAAAGTTTTGAAAACATAATTTGAAGGCCAGAGCCTGTCATAGTCATCTGTAAAGCACACCATCAAATTTCTAAGTGACGGTCACAAGCAATGTACCTGAGACTCCGCCTCTCCCGTCTCCTTGTTTTCTTTTAGATTGCAGAGAATAAAAGAGAGACTGTCCAAAATCATGAGCTACATGGTCAAAAGTGATGTCTATAGGACAAAGAGAGAGTTCAATCCTTTCTTCAAACCTTATCTAAGGATTCCAACATCGGGTAATCACTTCGACCTCTAAATAGACAGTTTATATGTACTCCACATCATCTTTTAGTGGTTCGCATCATTGTGCGTTCAAAGTCCCTTTCTGAGAAACCCAGGATGCTTTCCAAGTGAAACTATTTGATTTCCTACTTTTTCCTTAAGACTTTCTAAGAAAGTGTGCATCCTATTTAAAACGAAAAAAGACTTCTGTCGATGGGCTAGGCAAGAGGTAACCAGAAAGCAAGGCTCAGAGGTGACCAGAAGGCAAGGCATGTGCTCAGATGTGGGTGGACATTTGCTCTTCATTCACCAGCACATCCACATGAACCACAGCCTGCTCATTTACCACAGCATCATCTCCAGTAGCTCCCTGAGAGAGTGATTTTCAATATGACAATGCTACATCCACAAAGCATGGTCTTTGTCAACTTCTTTTAGATATTTCTGCCATAACAAAATAAGCTGTGGAGTGATGAGCTTCCTAAGATATTGTCTATCAGTTTCAAAAGTCAACATTCTCTGGTGGATTTGGGGGGAAACTGAATCCATACCGTTCTAAATTTATGAACTGTTTCCTGATACTTTAGAAAACCCCCAAATCAGGAGTTTACAAAAGAGAAATGCTGGCTCACACATTCTCCCAATGACCTAAAGTTATGACTAAGAAACCGTTACGGTACCACCAATATATCTCTGCATACAGCAGTTCTCAACCTGGGGGCTGTGACCCCTTTGGGGGGTCGAACGGCCCTTCACAGCCCAATTCATAATGGTTATGAAGCAGCAGTGGAAATAATTTTATAGTGGGGGGGGGGTCACCACCACATGAAGAACTGTATTAAAGGGTCACATTAGGAAGCATTAGGAAGGTTGAGAACCACTGGCTTAAAAGAATATTTTACAAGAGAACAAGAGAAAATATAATCACTATAATTAAATCTGAAAAAAATCTAAATCCTACATTATATGCATCAATCTGTGGAAAGTTCTAGTGGGATACACTTTCCTCCGTTGTCGGCAGTGGTGGTAGATTATTCAATCAGCAAGGCAGGCATGTGTTTACTTGTATTTTCTTGTTAATCTTTAGTAAATAATTTCACATTTTTCCATCACATCAACAATTCAGCTTATTCATAAAGCTGGTATTCATCTCTCTCCCAATCTCATAGCTCCATTCCTATAGACTGAGAGCCTCTTTTCACATTTATAACCCCTGCCAGAGACAAAGTGCCTAGTCAGCAAGGAAAGTTTCACTCTCCTTGTGCTTACTTAGGACTCTGCAGTGAAGCTTCACATAGGCTGCCCTGAGTAAAACGATGGGAGGCGGTGAGAGTCACCTTCTATGCATTTTTTTCAGTCTGCTACGTACCTCGTATAACAGTCACACCGAAGGGGAAGTTTCGGGTAATATGTAGTGAATTTACAAGCACAAATATTGCCGAAGGAACAATCAGAAAGGTTTTAAGGTCTTGTTTGTTCATCAAATTGAAAGGGAACTAAATTGAATTGACTGAGATATCAACAAAAGTGGTCAATGGCAAAAGGGATCAGATTTTTATCAGTCTAAGTATAGAAGTGCTCAACAAGTTTAACAGGAATATATCCTTTCTTCTGAAGTGTGTGTGTGTGTGTGTGTGTGTGTGTTTCACTTAGAGAAATGGAAGAAAGGCTGGAAGATGGCTCAGTGTGAAGGTAATTATCCATGGAGGAGTGGGGTTTCTTTCTATTATATGCTACGCTATACATTGAGACCATTGGAATTTAAGAAATGAGGACTAAAATTCAATGGAAATATGGAACCATATCCTTTCAGTGTGCAATTTGGAAGCTCATTGCAATAACATTGTGGGTATATATCTGAAAGGATGGGAAATATATTAGAGGGTTATGTGCAATATAATTAATTTGGAATGCACATGTGAGCATTTCAATATAAATTTTACTAAAAATTTTGGGAATCAATGTCATCATAATCTATATCCCTCTTTTAATCTCTATATTGTATCTATTTGAATTTACAAGACTTTTTGTTTGTTTGTTTGTTTGTTTGAGCATGGTCAAATATTTCTCTGAGTAATGCCATGTTTTCTAACAACAAAGGGCAAATCCATACTTCAAATAAATCCTGATCCACAGCTGAGACGGAAGATTGTAATTTAAACCCTAACCCCTCAATACAATGTGGTATGTAAGAGCTTTAATTTTCTATTGAGTCCCTGTATAAAACCACTTCACACCACCTACATTTTTCTATTAAGGCTCACCAAGTGTTAAGTCCTTTTAGGCTTTGTGGTGTGCTCAAGCACAGGGGGTGTGCTGGTCTACTTGGTCCTTAAAGTAATCTAAAAATAATAATCCTTCTCTGAGTCTTGTTGTTGCCCTGGCAGTCAATTCTAATCCTCCCCTCCAATATTAGGACAACGTTCTGCTTGAAATACCATGTAATTGAAATTACAAGCTCTCTGTGCTTCTTGGCAATAAGCCAGGACATTGGAAATCAGCTTATAGTAAGTATATATTGAGCTAGGCACTGTCCCATTACAATCTGGGATACATTATATTCATTGTTTCAGTTTATCCAGGAATCCATTCAAATTAATCACAATGTGAATTTCCTAAAACGCCAAGGATTCCAATAATAGAATCCCTTCTCAGGGCCTTCTGCCCTCTGCCTTCCTCAATAATAAAGCTTTGTGCATGGTGCCATCCAGCCAGCATGTGCTCAAAAAAAAAAATCTCACTTCCAGCATTTATGTTCTCTGTGGCGATGAAATCTGAGCTTTAAAAAAATGGGCGTAATAGCACCTGCACGAATGGTTTGCATTCAATGACTAATCTGAATGGTGGTGGCGACAATCTTCAAAGATGCCCTGGACGAAAGGCTCCGTGATCTGCTTCTCACAAATGCAAGTCCTGTCACCCTCTCTTCATCTTCGACAACCACTCACCTGTTTCCTGTCTCTGTCTCTCTTTACCTTCTCTGCTATTGCTAATGGACCCAATATACGGTCTTTGGTGCTGGACCACTTGCACTAAATATAATGCTTCTAGTAGCCTTTCGTGTGTTAGTGCACACCAGAACATCATTCTCTTTTTCACCAAGTCACATCCCATTGTATAGCTATACTGCACCTCATTTGCCTGTTCATAGGTTGATGGAGATTGGGATCTTTCTGCCTTGGGGGTGTTGTGCATACTGCTGCTTTAAATATCTGTGTAAAAATTGTATTTGCACATTTTTTAACAATATTGCTAGGTCTGTATATAGAAATGATATTCCTGCATTGTGCGATAATTTTCTGTTTAATAGCTTTAATTTTGTGTGCTTAAGAGTTGTATAAAAGAAAAAATATATAAAAGTTTTATAAAAGTACTTTAAAAACTCTTAAATATAAAATCACTGTAATTTACATCAGTTCTACTGCTGTGAATCTCCCAGGAGGAATAAAAAGTATGCCCACACAAAGACTTGCATGTGACTTATTTAACATTATTCATGATAGCAGAAAATGCTACCAACTCATAAACAGACAACATGCCATGTGTCCATGAAATAGCATATAACTTTTAATCTATAAAAAGTAACCCCCCCCCCAAGGGCTAAGTAGAAAGAAAATGTTTTGAAAAGGATGATGGCACCATATGTACAGATGTGCTTGAGGCAATGGATGTATAGATTGTTATCAGAGCTGTAAAGGGCCCCCAATAAAGCAATTTATTAATATTTAAAACGTAACTGCATTAGATCGGCTTGAACAAAAGAACTGTACATGGATTGACATGTTGGATGTGTAAGATATGGGAAAATAACCATAATAATAAGGGTTCCTGAAGTGGTACAGTTGAGTAGGGAGAAGTTAAAGGGGAGCAGATATAATTGAATTCAAGAAGAAAAAAATTCTTTGACTGATTGTGATAGAAACTGTATAGTATTGCTTGATGTGATTGAACTATGAATATTATGATATCTGTTAGCGCTCCCAATAAAATGATTTTTCAAAATAAAATTAAATAAATAAGAAACCCAAAATGGAATAAACTGCTGATCATGTTATAACAAAAGGAGCCCTAGTGGTGCAGAGGCAAAAACCCTTGAAATATCAATAGTTCAAAAACACCTGCTTTGCTACAGGAGAAATATTGGGAAAACTGCTTCCATGAAGATTTACAATCTTGGAAACCCTGTGGGGAAATTTTACTTTGCCCTATATGGTCACAATGAGTAGAAATGGACTCAATGACTATGGATTTGGTTGCTTTTAATTTTGTAAGACAGACGAACCTCAAAACTCTAGGAAAGGATGAAAGATAAGATGTTGAATAAATAGATTATGTCAAATGTCAAAGTCCTTAGGGATTAAGGAGAGTGAATAAGTGGTATTTAACAAAGCAGCAGATAACATGAAACTCAGAGAAAGATGAATTTTTACTTGAGATCTGAGAAAACAATGGCCAGATTGAGAAAACAATGGCCAGAAACTAGGATAGACTCAATATTGTCCCTTATAACTGTGGTATGAAAGAACTGGAAACATCTACACAGAGGACGAGTGCTCAAGGAATGCCTGGGAAATATATAAAATGACCATGAGTGTAGGTAACTGAAAAAAAACACAATAACAATAGCAAGAGATAATAAACATGGGCCACAAAAGGGGAAGCATCTGAAGAGAAGGAGCAAATCATTTTCCTTGGAAAAGAGTAAAGTCCAGACAGTTTCAAGGGAATAGTGACTTACGGAATCCTCATCAGGCCCATGTTAGAAGAGAGGGCATACATTTGTCATCATCTACTTGAACTTTCAACCAGTTTCTATTATTTCCAGCAGTTTCTCCTGACAACTCTTTTATTTATTGCAATGGCCATGATAACAACAATAAAATCACATCATATTTGGAGATATTACTATGAACTATTCCTAATCATCTATCACACAAAAATGTGATGGAAATGAAAAGCTGCAAAACAGAAATTCTTCAGGCTTACCATTGAGTACAATCCTGTAATTCCCAGCTTAAGCAGGAGTCTCCCATAAATTGGGAGATACTTAAGATGGGCTTCAGTTTTTTAAGAAAAATTAAATCACAGTGATGCTATATTGGAAATATACTTTTATATTCTGTTTAAAACAATAGTGTGACAGTCATTAGTCTAAGAAATAAAAGGATAACATCAGTGTTCTGCTGGCCAACAGAAACTACAAGTGAAATCAGGAGATTTTTTAAAAAAAAGTAACAGAGGTGTTCTTTAACTGCTGTCATCAATTAATTCTACTCAGTAGAATCAGCAACAAATGACATCACATAAATAGGGTAATTTAACAAAGTTCAGAGTACAAAAAAATGATGTTATTAAATTTTGGATTAGGAGTAATACAGAATTAATAATTAATGTTCAGTAATGTGAAAATGATAGTATTGACGGGGGGTAAGGGGGACCTAGTTAAAGACAAAATTACAAATGACCTCCTCAATGTTATGGGTTGAATGGTGTGTGCCCTCAATGCCGCCATCACCAAGCAGGGTAATAGGTGCACCCTCTGTGCAACAGAACAAAGCACTGTTTGATCTTGCACCACCAGCACACTGGTCATGGTTGAGCACTTTGTGGCAGCCGGTGTCCATTCAGCTTTATGAGGGCCTTCCTCTGTTTTGCTTCCCCTCTACTACACCAAGCATAATCTCCTAATCCAGAGAGGGGTATCTTCTGACAACATATCCACAAATCATGAGACAAAGTCCCACTCATCCTTGCTTCCAAGAAATACACTGGCTGCATTTCCCCCAAGACTGATTTGCGTGTCCTGCTGGCATGTAAAGGAATTTTCAATATTCTTTACCAACACCATAATTCAAAAAAACATGAATTCTTCTCTGCTTTCCTCAGTTCATTATCCAGTTCTTCCATAAATATGGAGCAATGGAAAATACCATATGTCAGCGCACCTGTATTAAATATGCCACATAAAATACTTTGATTTGTCTATACTGTTTCTATGAGCATTGATTATGCATCCAAATAAAATGAAATATTTGATAATTCAGTGTTTTTTATTATGAAATTGCTATTGGTGCAGTCATAATGAAGACAGCAGTCTGACTGTATCAGTAAGAACATCAAGTTCACTTTTCTTTTAGTAAGCCACATTATTTCATCCGTATATTGAAAGTTGTAAGGTTGCCTTCTTCCAATCCTGATGCTGTTTTATTCTTAACATAGTTCAACTTGTACTATTATTGACTCAGCATACAGATTTAAGAAGTAAGGTTTAAGGATACAACCTGAATACAGTCTTCCTTGACTTCAATGAAGGAAAGAGTGAAGCTTTCAAGGATGTTGTCTTGCTCAGACCCACAAGCAGTGCTCATGGAAGCAGCAGGCAAGGAATCAAAATACACATTGACTTATCTAAATATGCTGTTCAAGACCCCTTACAGTATTGAAAAGCAAAGATGTTACTTTGGGAACTAGGAGACATCTGACACAAACCATGATATTTCAATTGTCTCACATACATATGAAAGTCAGATATGTAATAAGGAAGATAAAAGAAGAACTGATGCATTTGAATTGTGGTGCTGGGGAATATTGAAAGCACCATGGGCTGCTCTCAGAACAAACTGATCTTTCTTGAAAGAAGTACAGCCAGAGTTCTCCTTAGAGTCAAGGATGGCAAGACATCATCTTACATACTTTGGACATGTCACGGGAAACTAGTCCCTGGAGAAGAACGTTATGTTTGGTAATACAGGCACGCAATGATAAAGAGGAAGGCCCTCAACAAAAAAGGATAGATACTGTGACTGAAACAATGGACTTACGTATAGGAACAACTGTGAGGATGGTCCTGGCCAACCCAGGGTTTCAATATGCTGTGCACAGGGCGGCTGTGAGTTGGAACCAATTGGATGGCTATGTTAAATCATATGCCTTTTGGTTTATGTACAAGCTTCCCCTGGAAAAAATTTAGTGTTGTAGACTTCCTTTTATTTTGCAATTTTATCCATCCTTTTTTATGATTCACCCTGTCAAATGACTCTTCACAGCTAATAAAATACAAGTAAATATTTTTCTGTTATTCTTGGATTTTGGCCAAGATTCATATGCTATCAGCTATGACATTCTTCTTTCCAAGTCTTTTTTGAATCTTACTAAATTTTCTGGAAGCTTCCATTTAAGATACAATTGTTTTTTAATTATCTTCAATAAAATTTTACTCGCATGTGATATTAATTACATTGCTCAATAATTTCCATAGTTCAAAGGGCCACTGTGTTAGTTCGGGTAGATTAGAGGAACAAATTTCATAGACACGCATATAGATATAAGGAAAAGGTTTATATACAAGAGGAACAGGACATTGAGCCCAGTCCAGTTCAAAGTCCTAAGTCCAATATTAACCCATATGCCCGAAATCAGTCTATGAAGTCACAGGTCAGTGGGTGCAGAATCCCGATGCTGGCAGAGGTCTCCACATGGCTTCTCGCTTCCGGGGCTCAGGGTCCATCAACAGCAGAAGCAACTCATCGCTGGCAGAGTTCTCCCTGTGGCTGCCCCAGCTTCAGAGGTCTGGTTTCATTACGGCAAAGCCGTGTGGTCTCTCCACTGGCTCCTACAGCTTCTCAGATGCTGTCATATTGTCTTGTCCGTGATTCATCGTCTCTGAGATTAACTCCCAACAACCAGGGAGATAAGCTTCTCATCTTCACAAGGGAAATATCACGAGATTTCCCAGAAGTCTCAGGAGAAAGCCATGCCCCCATAGAGGCCTCATTGGCTACTCAAGGGCTATCTCCAGATTAACCAGCTAGACTCCACCCCTACATTTCAATCATAAAATTAACATAAGCACATGACTGCCACAGCCACCTTTTCAGAATCGGTACAAATATGGATCTCTTTCAATGAGTTGTCCACATAACTGTCTTTTGAATGTCTTGGCGTAGACAATATCAAATACTAGGCAGTGCTATATCAAGTACTGGAAACACTCACTTGGTATGTTGTCAATTCCTGCTTTTCACTAGTGCACGTCTTCCTTCAATACTGTTGGTTCTTGAAACTCTGCTACCTCTTGAAATATTAACTGAACATTAACTGAATATTAACCTTGTATTTTTTTGACACAGTGACTCTGTGTGCACCTTTTCTCTTCCTTTGATATTTCCTACATTGTTAAATTTTCCCCCATAGAAATCTTCACTACTATAACTTGCTTAATTTTTTTCTTCAGTTTTTTCAGCTTTAGATATGCTGGGTATATGCTTCCTTTTTTGTCTTCTAGCTCTGGTCTTTGCACATTTCATTATAATACTTTCTGAAACCACCTTTTGAAATTTTCTATTCAGCTTATTTACTTCTTCCATTAACTTTATTTTTTAATTTTATTGTGAATTAGGTAGAGGTCTACATTTCAGGTCACTCTGACATTCAACAATTAAAGGTATTTATCACCCACCCAGCCCCCCCACCTCCCACATATGCACCCAATAACTTTACTCTCTTTTGATTGTTCTCTCCTCCTGTCTTCCATTTCACTAGAGTTAAAAATTGTCTACTCTGGAGTCTTTTGTGTAATCCTCCCAAAATCTGTTTCCTTGGTATGAAGACCTTTGTTGTGTTTTTTGTTTATAATGGTCAGCTCATGCAATATTTATCCTTTTATGTTTGACTAACTTCACTCAAGATAATGCTCTCCATATCAATCCATGCCATGAGGTTTTCATGGTTTCATCATTGTTTCTTAACAATATATATAGTACTCCATTGTATGTAGATACCTAAGTTTCTTTATTCTTCTACTGATGGGCATTCAGGTTGTTTCTATCCTTTTGCTACTGTGAAAAGGAATGTGATGAGCATAGGTATGCATATGTCTGTTCATATTAAGACTCTAGCATTTTCAGAGAACATATCCAGCAGAGATTACTGGGTCATATGGAATTTCTATTTCCAGATTTTTGAGGTAGCATCATATAGCTTACCACAGTGATTGTACATTTTTAGATTCGATGTATGAGGGTTGGAAGCATGCTACACTCTCTCTAACATTCTATTATTCTCTCTTTTTTTAAAATTTCATTTTTACTTTGCTGTCAATGTTGTTGCAAACTGGTAGTTTATTGTTGTTTTGATTTGTATTACTGGAATGGCTACTGATCACAAGGGTTCCTTCATGTGTTTGTTGTCCATTTACATCTGTACATTGAAGAGAAAATGTCAGGGTCTCTTATGACATCCACTTTGGTCTTTCTTCTTTTCGTGTTCTTTTAATGACCTTTCTTTATGTGGGATATCCTTGATGCCATCCTACACTCACCTGATTTTATGCCATTATTGTTAAATGTGTCATATCTATTCTCCATATGGTCTTGAAATTCAAGTGACATATACCTAAGGTCATATTTGGCTCCTGTGTATTTGTTTTAATTTTCTTTTTTTGTTTTGTTTTGCTTTTGGTTTTGGTTTTTTTTTTTGGGGGGGGGAGGGCATCACTGCCCTCAGGTGGTGGGAGTAGGAGGCCCAGCCTTTGCTCCATGGAGCTGGAATCGAACCTCCATACCAGTGGGCCACAGTCCCGCACACAACCACTACACCACCGGGGCTCAGCCCTTGTTTTAATTTTCTTCAACTTCTCACTGAACTTTCTTATGAGTGATTGTTGTTCTGTTCCAGTCATCCCCTGGCCATGTTTTAGGTGGTGATATTGAACATTTCCATCAACTCTTTCAATAGACATAGTCAATTGATTAAGGTGAATTCTTTCTGGTGAAATCCATATATATAGTCATTTATGGTGTTGAAAAATGTATTTGCAATGAAGTCTGTTGACCACTCCAAAATTTCTCATGCAATCTCTATCTTTGTTTCCATTACCAAGGCCATATTTTACAACTACCAAAGCCTCTTTATTTCCATTTTTGGGGTTCTAAACATCAGTAATTATCAATGCAATTTGATTGTATTTGATCAATTTCAAATTGGAATTTTCAGAATTGTTTAGTACTTTCATCATTAGCTTCAGAGGTTAGTACATATATGTGAATTACAGCTGTATTAACAGTCCTCGATATAAGAATTTCAACATTAACCTGCCACATATGGCATTGTACTTCAAGAACTTAACATGTTCTTTTTGTCAATGAATGTGACACCATTCATCTAAAATTTGTCATTCATGACATAGTAAACCATATGATTGTCTAATTCAAAATGGTCAATATCAGTCTATTTGAGCTCACTAACACTTAAGTTATAAATCTTTACACATTTCATTTAATTTCCAAATTTTTGTGATGCATACTTTGTACATTCCACTTTCCAGCTATTAGTGAATATTTTCAGCTTCTCATTATGAGTCACCACCCTTTAGAAGAGAAAGGTCCTGAAAGTTTTGCTCTTTTCACATTATTAAAATGGAATTTACTTTTAGGTGAAAGCACTTCCTCAGTTGAACTTTTTGAGTGCCTTCTAACAATAAGTATTATCTTCTTGCAGTATAGAATACAAGGTTTCACAATCTGTGATGTTTGAAATGATCAATACCTCAGAAGTGGATCACTTCTCTCTTCCCAGTCTCTTCTTATGCTGGAAGCCCCTCTGAATTCGGTTTGCCTTGGGTGACTCTAAAATTCTAGCAGCATGTAAGTCATCATAGTACAGCACACTTAAAAAGAAGGGAGATCATTGAATTTATCCTTCACCTCCAAGGTTATGCACTGAACCCACTTCTCTCTAAAGGTGATCTGATTTGGAAATTGGGTTTTTTTTGACTAGGTAACTGCGCTTATGACTTATTAGGTATGTCCCCAACCTAGTCATTTATAAGTTACAAAAATATCAGGATAGACAAAGAGACCCACGCTGGAAATCTAGGAGGCTAAATTTCAAAGAACAAAAGGATTTCTGGCAGTAGCCAAAAACTTAAGAGAACTCTGTAAAGGAAATTAACATGGTTGAACCTCTGACTTCCTAAGAGCCTTCAGATCTCTAAGAAAGGAGATTTTGGCTCTTTAAATCCACTGACTCCTAGTGTTTCTATAATGAGAGCAGGAGCCCAGGCGGCACCCTGAGATTAGCACTGGGATGCTAACTACAAAGCCTGGGGTTCAAATGCGTAGCGCATCACTGGAGGAGATGAGGCTGTGCGATCCGACGATGATTTACAGCCTCAGAAACCCTAGGTGGAGCTTCTAGGAGGCAACAGCTACTAGATTACTCAGGGTTTGCAGTGGCAAGAGTAGATAACTAAGACATTCATACATTTCTGCCATCTTTTTTCATGACCTTCAGTATTTATAAGGCTTAGTCTCTTAAAATGAATACCTCAAGTTGAAGTGTTAACCCAAATACAGGCAAATGTTCAATTAGATCTAAAAGAATTGATGCAGCATATTTACAAAAAACTCAAAGAACAAAACATTATTAAAACCATTGATGGCTGAGCCCCGGTGGCGTAAGTGGTTGAGTGCGGGACTGTGACCTGCGGGCTTGGCGGTTCAAATCCAGTGGCAGCTTTCAGGAGCAGCGCCGAGTAGCTCCCAGACCACCAGAGGGCAGTGATGCCCCCCCCCAATAAAACTATTGAATAATACAATATACACCTCCTTCTATATAGGTATCTTTTTGAATTATCTAAATTATTGATTTTCAAAAGTGTTTAGTGAAAATATAAATATTCTTCATTAGGAAAACGGGACAGAAAGCAGAGGTGAAACAACTAATCACCAACTTTATATAGAAAGGAAAGACCAAGGAAAGTGGCATCTAGTGGGATTCACCTGTCTAGTTAAATTCACCTGCCCAGCGCTCCTGCTGCCAGACCACAAAATTGGGAGGTAAGGTGAAAGGGGAGTGGAGGTGGTGTCCTAAAAGTTGAATCAGAATATTAGCATCTATCCTGAACTCCACTTTTTAAAATTTTTCACTCACAGAGAGAACTGAGAGCACACTAAATCGCTCTCGGTTCAGCATGCTGGACACATAGCATCAGGCTGAGCAGCTACCAGTGGCCTGGTTTGGCAGTGAGTAGCTATTCACTCAGGCTGATTCCCCAAATAATTCCAGACACAGGAAACCCTCTGAAAACTAGCCAGAGGAGCCCACCCCAGAGCTTCCCACACTGTTAGCAGCCTTGAGCTGGTAGCCTGGGGACCAGATAGTCATTGATGTGGAGTCATTGAAAAGAGGTAAGGAAATTTGCCCCAGTCAGGTCAGTTGTGGCAGAAAAAAAGCAGATAGTCACCGTCCAGAGGGCAAATTCAGCTCCAGTTGGCCAGGAGAAAAACAACCTTCCTGATAAGCTGGATCTCCCTTTCTGGTGGTGAATGTGACAGCCCCCAAATCAGGACACCCTATAAACCCAATATTAAAAAGAAAAATTATTTTCTAAGTAAAAATTGCAAATCCCAGTTGTGGGGATGAGAACAATTTCTTCCAAGTTGTTTCCCCCAAATATATGCCGAACTTAAGCTGCTTTCTACACATGTCATATGACTCTACACTTGGAGGTCAACCAAAGTAGGTCAGGGGCTATTCTCCCTGAGGGTTATCAGCCATCCAGAGCAATCAGACTGTGTAGTCTGTCCCATCCTAAGAAGAGCCCACTCCCTTCTGATATAGTAGTAGACTACTTCCTTATAGGAGAGACAGGGAGGTCAAGCCCACCCAAAGATGATCAAGGTTAGGCTTCCGTATTGAATCTAGGGTCCACCTTTCTTATCACAAGTATGGTCCCTCCTCTTCCTGTGACAGAAACCCCTATCTCCTCCCCTTCCTGTCATTGTACATCCTCTTCCTGTGGGTACCTCTAATCATGCAGCAGAGTAGATTTAAGCCGGGTGAACAATAAACCTCTCTTCTCCTGGCCTCTCTAACTCGGGTCCAGGTTCCCTCTCTGGCTCGCTCTGGACCTCTTGGGCTCCTGGTTTCCTGCCCAGGCTGAGCGTGGACCTGACTGTTGAGATCGTGGCTGCTCAGGAGGTGCGTATGCCACCATAAGATGTGTCTGAGCCCCTTATATTTGTCTCTCATATGTTCTTTGACTTTATTATAATCTTCACCTGTTATCGCCGTCCAATTGCACCTACCTACCGAACCTGTGATGATATATTAGGGGCTGGTTCCTCTAACATCCGGGCTCATTGTTTAACTTGAAGACAACTGGTAAAGCAAACCCTTTAATATAAATTAGCACAATAAGGGAACCCATGCTAAGGAAGGCCAGAAGTTAGCTACAGAGCCCAAACTATCAACATAACAAAGACCTCTTAGAACAAGCACGCCTCAGTTTCAGAAGAACTTAATTCAATTCCAGTTGGCCAGGGGAGGGCAAAACAAAACAAAAAACCTCTGAGCTATCAGTGTTCCTGGGACAAGCGAGGACAACAAGCCCAGTGCAGGGAGCTATTGTCTGCTTTCAGTGATGCTACACACAGCTGGGGAAGTACTGTCTGTCTTGGAGCCCTACATGGGGCTGAGGGAACACTCCCTTTCCTAAACTGCTGCAGGAACCACTGCCTGCTCTCTGCTGTGATCTTGCCTTTGAGGATAATTCAATCCAGCAGTTGAGGGACTCTACATCAAGCGGGCACATCATCTTCAACCTTGATGCACTGTTGGAACTCCTCTAGCCCCATGATCAGGCAATCAAGCCTCAGTTATCTCCTTATTTACTACTCTTTTTCTTCTCTCTTTACTCTCTCCCTTTTATCTTTCCCACCAGCCCTGGTCTCAAGAAGCCCAGTTTTGTTTTGTTTTTCTCTCTTTCTTTCTTTTTTCATCTTTTCCCCTCTTTTTCCTCTTCTCTCCCTCTCTTTCTTTTCATACACCATTGCTGGCTTTCAAGCCACTACCCTCTACTGAGGACAACTCAACCCGAATAGCAGGAGGACCTCTAGCCTGTCCTCTGTGGGAGGGTTGCACACCACACAAGGCAACTGTGACAGCCCTCTATAGAACTTCACCCTGCTGAGGAAACCTCAGTCTGACTTCTATGATGATGTTGCCAACTAGGGCAATTCTGCCTAATATCACTGGGACCCTGCACTAACAGGGCACACCGATGTGCCACCTTGGAATAGGGTTAAACCCCTCTGGCCCCACGCTCAGGCAATCAGGGATGAGCTATCTCTTTATTTTTTATATTTTTCTTTCTCTCTTCCCACCACAGTCTATCTTAGTGGGCATATTTTTGTGTTTCTCTCTCCTTCCTTCTTTTCCTTTCTTCTTTTCTATTTCTCTTCTATCTTTCTCTTTTCTTCAACATACAACTGCTGGTTTCTAGTTCTCTACCTTCTCCCCAGGGATACTCCACCCATCCAGGTGGGAAAACTCCATCTTGCCGCTGTCACAATGTTGCACATGTCATGAGGCAGTGCTACACATGGCACAGCACAGGGATCAGCTATATCTCTGTCTTTTTTTAAATTACTTTTCTTCTTTCACTTTTTCTTCTTTTTCCCCTTCTTCTATCTCTTTCTCTTTTCCACCACAATGTCAGCAGATGCAGTTTTGCTTTTTTGTTGTTTTCTCTTTTTTGACTGTTTTTACATCTATTTTGAATATGCATTTTTCTCTGTGTGTGTGTGTGTGTGTGTTAGTTTGACTCTTATTTTTGCTCATCTTTGTTTTCTCCATTTTCCTTTTCTCCGTCGCTTTCCTTTCACAAATTACTACCGACCTCCAGGCCACTCTCCTCTGGCTAGGGCCACTATGTTGGCCCAGTTGGGGGAGTTCTTGCCCTCAATTGCTGACTTTACACACAGCTGCGGAAATCATGCTAATCCTTCTTCATACTCCCAAGTGGCTGAGGGATCTCCCTTCAAATAGCTGAGGGAGCTCCAGCATACAGCCCAAGGGTCTGCAATTGACTGGGGGAAATTCTGCCCACCATCTGTGGTGCTCCATGCTGGGCAGGAACATCTTCCCAAGCTCCATGGCAATCTCTCTAAGGAGGGTAATTCCACCTGCCATCTAGGGTGCTCTCCAGCAAAGAGGGTACACCCACATGCCCTTCACAGCACTCCAATTGCAGAGGAAAACATCACACGCCACCTTGAGGTGCTCCATGCACAAGAAGACACACCACTATGGCTTACTACGAGATCAGCTAGTGAAAAACCATCCTTGTGGGCCCACAATCACAAGAGCAGCATCCCCATGAGAGGACTATCCAACTCACCTTCCAAATAATGGAATACTGGTTGACTAGGGTAAGAGTGACACACAGGAAGATACAGAGGTAGCTTGACACACACACACACACAATGCAACTACATGCAGACTGTTTATAGAAGCACTCATATGAGCCTCCCACGAGAGAGTCCTGTGCTCTTCAACGCTGAAGATGCTGGGCTCCTCTAAAACAACACATAGACAGCAACCAGTCCCAACAGACTCAGCGAAAAGTCAGGAGAAACAGAAGGAAATGACAGAAGAAGTAATGAACTTAACGTGTATAGAAGAAGCAGATATTGACTCAGAATCATGCTTGGAGTCAAACCGGATTTGAGGGAAGCAATACAAAAAAAGGATGAAATGATAGAGGAAATAAAGATGATGTACAAAAGGGAGATATATGACTTAAAGAATGAAATAACAAGATACAGTAGCAAATTAACAGACTTGAGGAGGGAGAGAATTGCATCAGTGACCTTGAGGATAACCAAGCAGACCTGAACAAATGGGAAAAACAGTCAAATAAGACAATCAGAGAAGCTGAAGAAAATCTGGCCATCATGTCTGATGATATGAAGAGGAACAGTATTAGAATAATTGGACAGCTGGAACAAGACACAGCAAAAAAAATCAATAGTGAAAATAGAGCTGGAACTCTTATACGAAAATGTTGCAAGCTTAATAAATGAAAATTAGGCAACTATTCACATGGCTGAATGAATACCTGTCAGAATTCCAAGAAAATTTATCAAGACACTTAATAGATAAATTATCCAAATACGAGGAAAAGGGGAACATTACAGAGTCCACAGATAGATGTAAAAACAATCAATGTTATTGGACTGAATTCAGGCATAAAAAGCAGAGGTTAACCGACTGGATAAGAAAACATAGGCCATTGATCTGCTACCTACAGGAGACACATCTCAAACTTGTAGACAAAAACAGGCTGAAAATTAAAGGCTGGAGAAAAATATACCAAGCAAATGGCAATGCAAAAAAAGCAGAGGTAGTGATCTTGATCTCTGACAAAATTGATCTCAAGGTACAAGACATAACGAAAGACAAGATGGGGCGGGGCATTATATAATAATGCTCAAGGAATAGTAAATTGAGAACCAGTGAGCATAATAAATATATACACACCCAGTGAGAGACCTGCAAAATTTATAAATCAAACACTCCAAAAGATGAAAAGAGAAATATCAGGCTCAACAATTATAGTAAATGACTTTGACAAACCATTCTCTGTAAAAGAGAGATCACAAGAAAAAGAAACTCAACTCTACATACAGTTCCAAATAGCACAATTGGATGACTTGAACCTGATAGATATTTTCAGAGCTTTCCACCCAAATGCAAATGCAAAAAAAATCACATTCTTTTCAAGCCCACATGGCACATCCTCAAAGACAGACTACATACTGAGACACAAGTGGAACCTGAGTATATTCAAGCACAAAGAGATTATACAGACATCTCTCTACAACCACTGTGTCATAAGGTTGGAAATTAGCAAAAGGATGATGAAGAAAACAAAAGCAAAGAATTGGAGGATGAATTGCTCTCTCTGTTACAAAAGGAGTGGGTATTGGCCCAGATAGAGATGAAAATAGGAAGTTTCTACAAACCAATGAGAGTGAAAATATGATGTACCAAAATCTTTGGTATTTATCAGAGGAAGGAGGATAGCAATACATGCACATAGGGAAAAGGAGGTCTGAGCCCTAGTGGCATAGTGATTGAGTACAGGACTGTGGTCCATGGGCTTGGTGGTTCAAACGCGGCAGCAGCTCTCCAGGAGCAAGGCTGGGTAGCTCCCATGACCACCTGAGGGCATTGATGCCCCCTCCCACCCCACCCCCAAAAAAAAGAAAAAGAGAGACTTGGGATTTATATACTAGAACAAAACTTACACTAATTGGAGCAGAGTCAACTGAACAATCCTACTAATAGCAAAAGGAAAGAAATAATAAAAGTGAGAGCTGAGATACAAGAGAAGGAAAATAATAAAACCATGGGTAAAATGAATGAATTAAAGTTGGTTCTTTGAGGGCTGAGCCCCGGTGGCATAAGTGGTTGAGTGTAGAACTGCGCCCCACGGGCTTGGCGGTTCAAATCCAGCGGCGGCTCTCAGGAGCAGCTCTGGGTAGTGCCCACGACGACCAGAGGCGGTGATGCCCAAAAACAAACAAACAACAAAAACAAAACAAAACAAAAGTTGGTTCTTTGAAAGGATTAACAGAAATGATGGATCACTGGCAAACCTAACCAAAGAAAGAAAGGAACAATTTACCATTGCAAGGATGAGGGATGAAACAGGGAACATCACAATAAGTCCTAATGAAATCAAAAGACTAATTACACAGCACTATGAAGGACTGTACTTCAATGATTCAACAACTTGGAAGACATGGACAAACACTTGAAAAAATAATGCCTCCCAAAACTATCGCAGATGGACATCAAGAACCTCAACAGTCCCAAAACAATAGGAGAAATAGACAAGGTCATCATGGGCTTGCCAACAAAAACCTCCCCTGGGTCAGATAACTTCACAAGAGAATTCTCCCAAGCATCCAGGGAAGAACTGACACCTATCCTACTCAAACTCTTCCAAAACACAGAAAAAGACAGAAAACACCCAAACTCTTTCTATGAAGCCAGTCTAACTCTGACACTTAAAGCTGACAATGATCCTACAAGAATCGAGATCTACAGACCAATATCCCTAATGAACATCAATGCAAAAATCCTTAATAAAATACTGGTCGATACAATACAAGAGCATATAAAAAATTCACCATGACAAAGTAGGAATCATACCAGAGATGCAGGGATGATTCAACATAAGAATGAAAATTAGCATTATTAACCACATTGAAAGGAAAACAATTATAAGAACCACATGATAATACTGATAGATGCTGAGAAAGCATTTGATAGTATCAAACATCATTTCCTGTTTAAGACACTCAATAAGAGTAGAAGGAAAATTCCTCAGTATTATACAAACTACTTATGAAAAACCAACAGCCAATATGGTGACCAATGAGGAAAAGACTAAAAAAT
>PVJH01024379.1:0-33151 GCA_004026705.1 Nesogale talazaci | reverse complement strand
TGTGTCTAGCTGAGTTTGAGGATCTGGGAAGGAGAGTTCTAGACAGACGGCAAACCTGGGGAAAGTGGGTCCTGAGTAAGGTAGAAATCTGTCAGAGAAGGAAAAGCAGATGTTCTCCAGTAAATAAGACACTCCTAGAAAAGTGGTGAGTGCCACCTGGCAAAATCGGAAAATTTAAGAGAGCTGGCTGAAGTAGAAAGAAAATGTTTTGAGAATGATGAGGACAACAAATGTACAATTGTGCTTGACACAAGGGATGGATGCATGGATTGTCATATGAATTGTATGAGCCCTCAGAAGAATGATTATAAACAAAGAAGAAGAACAAGATTGACCCATCAAGTCCTGATTCTCACAGTTTCCATTGTGTGTGTGTGTGTGTGAGTGTGCGGGGGGAGGGGGGAGGCTTCAAAACATTTTATGGAAAACTGGAATTAAAGATGAAGAATATTTTCTAAGGGTGGGAGGAGGGAAACACCAAAACGATTTATATAGTACAAGAAACAGTATTTGACCTTCTGGAGTTTGTCACCTTGAAGGGATGAAACTGGATGGGGAGGAGGAGGATCTCCTGCCACCCCCACCCCCCACATTAATGCATTGAAATGCAGGAAAAAAGGGAAAGATTCTTTGAGACAGGTGGATGAGCTGAAGTATTTAGTGCCAGGAACATTTTCAGGTGCTAAATATCCATTGAGGTGTTAGGTTTCATCGAGGGGTGAAGCTATCTCATGGTGTCAGCTGGCCTGAATCTCTAGATAAGCAGGAATTAGCTACATGCTTCTGATGGTGATCTAGTAGGATGTAATCCGATGCCGTCTGGTCAGTTCCAACTCAGAGAGGCTCTTTGTACAACAAAACACAAATATGCCGATCCTGCACTGTCCCTGTAGTTGCGACTATGTGTGGGTCCATTGTGGCAGCTACTATGTCAGTCCATCTCTTTGAGGGCCTTCCCCTTTTTGACAGATTTTCTACTTCAGCAAGCATGATGTCCTTCTCCGGGGACTGGTCCAATGTGACAACATCTCCAAAGCATAAGAAATGAAGATTCACTCTTTCTTCCTGCTGAGGAAAATTCAGGCTATACTTCATCCAAGATAGACTTCTATGTTCTTTTGGCGGTCTTTTGTACATTCATTATTCATACTATGATGCTTTGCATTTCTTGAAAGGAGCCTGGTAGCATAGTGGTTATGTGATGGGTTGCTAACTATAAGGCCAGCAGTTCCAAACCCCCAGCTTCTCCATGGGAGAGAGATAGGACTTTTACTCTCATAAAGATTTATAATCTTGGAAACTCAAAGAAAATCTACCCTGTCCCACAGGGTTGCTGTGGTTGGCGTCAACTCAATGGCAATGAGTTACTGGTGGGTAGTTTTTGTTTTTATGGAGAAGTTATTTTGTGTCAGGAGTTATCTCAAAAAAAGTGTTGATATCGAATCTTCAGCAAGGCCCTTTTTAACATGAAAACTAATAATCCACTTCAGTGCTAAGGAGTGTGACGTGGGGAACACACAACTTCGAGGATAGTAATGGAGCCGAGATTCAAACACAGGTGACCGCAGCCTCTACAGGCCCCACCTGGACCCCCCATGTGATACGTTGCTACTGGCTTATGTCAATGGACATAGCTTCATGCTCAAGGAAACGGAAAACTGCCACTTTCTGCACCGTCCACTGATTGGTTGCAGATTGGACTCGTGATCAATATAGGTTTCCATGGGTAAGTTATTAGAAGCATTTCACCAGATCTTTCTTCCTCATCGATCTTAGTCTGGAAGCAGTGCTGAAGTCTATTCAGCATCATTGCAATATGCTAATATGCACTGAGGTGGGCAGGGATTAAGTGGCTGTGGGTGAGATGTATCGGCCAAGAGCCCAACCCATGTCTCCTGCTTGGAAGGCAAGGATTCTGCCACTGAACCACTTGCCCCCTTAATTTTGCTACACTTAACACTAAAAATATTTTACTAAACACATCATTTTACTTAACACTAAAAAATTTTTACTAAAGTAAAATCAACTCAGGAAAGTCACAAAGTTACCAATTCTTTTCCAGAAATTAAATGTCCATTTTGTAGTTGTCCATTAAAATAAAAAAAGCTGTTTAAGCAGGCAGAACAGATGCAGATAATATGCAAGCTTTATCCCTAAATTGACAGTGGCTTGGTTCCTTTGGGCCAGGAAACAAATGCCACTTTCTGAGCTCTTCATTTTTAGTCTCTTATAGCAACACAAGAGCTTCCCGTGTGCAGTGGTGTGTTTTAATCATCTCTTTCATCTGGTTATTAAATGTTGCCCTACCTTCTAAGATTCCTCCCCAGAGCTGTGAGCTCTGATAACTGCGTCGTGCTGTTGTTTTGCTCGTAGCTCTGCCTCCGTAGCAGAGGAAAAAGCAAATGCTTTTATTAGGTCAATGTCTGACTGTCTACGCCGATATTAATATTTAAGGCTAGGGCTCAGAAAAGTTGGCAGCAAACACACAGCCTGACGATGGCAAGGCAGTAAGCGTTTCTTTTGGAAAGACGTTCTTGTGAGAGTCAACAGTCATGGGTGCATCTGCTTGACCATTCTGGACAATGGTCAGGTAGACTGCTAGCTACTGTGGCAAAGAGGAGAGTTAGGGGTGACAAGGAGGGGTGAATGGAATCAGTGCCATTTTGGGGGTTTTTTTTTGGGGGGGGTGCATCACTGCCCTCTGGTGATGGGAGTAGGAGGCCCATCCTTTGCTCCTGTAGAGCGGCTGCTGGAATTGAACCTCCACCCCAGTGGACACACACACAACCCGCACACAACCACTATACCACCGGGGCTCAGCCCTCAGTGCTGTTTTTTTAATCATTCTTAAAATATTAGGGAAGAAGTTGAGCCATTTATGCCAAGGCCCAGCATACATTTGGCTCGCAGGCCCAGGGAATAAGTATTTTCCATCCTGTGGGCCACTCGTGTGGCCTCTGCTGCTGTGGTTCTGGATGCCTCTCATCTTTCCTTCCCATTGTCTCTTCTTCTTCCCCCGGCTCCCTCTTCCTCTTCTTTATTTCTCTGCTTCTTCTTCATTTAATAAATGTAAAAAATAGTCTTAGCTCCTAGGAACTCTGGCAAAATCGGCCGCCCTTTATGCCGTGAGCCTCAAGGCTGGCGGTTTGAAACCACCAGCTGCTCCACAGAAAAAAAAGGAGACTTCCTGC
Source organism: Nesogale talazaci (assembly GCA_004026705.1). Taxonomy (NCBI): domain Eukaryota; kingdom Metazoa; phylum Chordata; class Mammalia; order Afrosoricida; family Tenrecidae; genus Nesogale; species Nesogale talazaci. The sequence continues at coordinate 29,960 of PVJH01024379.1, read as the reverse complement.
TTCCCACAAGACTTACCAGTCAGACCTCCACCAGGGTTGTTCTGCTCTCTCCTCTAGGGTTGCTGTGAGCTGGGATGGACCTGATGGCAGGAAGTTGTTAGATTGTTGGGGTTGTGTTTTTTTAGCTCTAGACCACACACCAGGACAACAGGGTTTGCCCAATTAGATCCCTGTCCTCTACCCTGGTTCTCAACATTAGATCCCAATGTGCATTTTTACTCAGCCTATATCCTCTAAGGCATTTGGATTTATGTCTTCTCCTACCAAGGAGTGTTGGTGACATAGTAGTTAACGTTGGTCTGCTAATTACCAGATCAGCAGTTCAAACCACCAGCTGCTCCCCTGACGAGTCACAGTCTCAGAACTCAGGAGGTCAGCTCTACTTGGACGGGTAGGGCCTCTGTGAATGAGTATCAACTCAATGTTAGTGAGTTTGGTGTGGGGCAGCTTTGTTTTCTTCGTTTTGTTTAGCCCCTACCAGAAGACAAAAATGATCATTCCAATGATCTATCAGCAGAATCCCAGGCCATTTATCATTCTAACCAGAATTGGTCATTTTTGAGGATCCCAGGTAAGCACCATTTAGATATAGTTCCAGCCTGTGGTTGCCCTCAGGATAATGCCCCGCCTGGCCATGCCCATTCTACCCCTCCCCCACACACACACACACTCCATGTTATAGCCTTGGGCAAAGGCGGCCTCACTCATACCACCACGAGAAGCATGGGGGTGGGAATCCAGACGTGGGGCCCGTATGGCTGTCACAGACGATGATAATTTTACCATGTTGGGACAATCCAGTCAGTAGTTTATGCAGGACTGGAAATTGGCCACTTACTAGACTCCGAGAATTGAGTGACCTATCCAAGCATGGACCTATCCACTGTGTAACCAGCAGAGGGGAAGGGTCAAAGTGTCTATTGGATCAACGATATAGTTCTGTGTCTCAAAGGGCCAGATCAGGGAAACTTGGTGGTGACACATGCCAAAGGGCAGGTGCTGAAGGTGGTATGCCCATGCCAAAGTCACTTGTATTTAGGCCCTGAGGTACCGTCTCAGACAATATATGAAAGACAAAGAACCAAAAACTGATGCTTGAATTTGGCCTTTAAAACAGGAGGTGATACCTAAAATACAGGATTCTTTCTTTAGATATGAATGCAGAGGTGAAATAAAGCTGGACCTGCCTTAGAATGGAATCAGCATTTCAAGAGTGTCTCTGCTTTTCAGGTTTTTGTACGTCTTGTTCTCTCAGACCCCTGAAAGCTTTACTTCTGTGTGCCATCTGTGATGTGACCCACACAGCCTCAGGTTTGCAATGTTAGAGAGCTCCTGGTAGTGCATGTGATTTGTACTCCTTGGCACTCTGCTGAGTAAATGTCCAACTGTTAATTGAGAAACCAGTGGCTCAATCCCCCCAACTTCACCAGGGGAGATGAAGAGCCAGTCTGCTCTTCCAAAGATTGACATCCTCCAAAACTCTACGTCGGGTCATTAAGAGTCAGACTTGGCATGGGGCAGTGGGTTTGGTTTGGGGTAGTAAATTAGACCTTGGCGGTTTGAACCCACTCAGTGGAGTCTCAGGAGAGCCCCTTGCTGATCTGGTTCCATAAAGTTTACACCCAAACAAGCCCCCTGGAGCAATTCTCCTTGGCAGAACACAGACTCACCATGATTCAAAATTGACTCAATGATATCTGGTTAGTTTGTTTTGGGTTGATTTGGTTTGGCTTCAGGGTCCAGCTCCGGAACTTCTTGCTCTCCATATTTTTACCACACCACATGTTTCTCTGATATCTTTTCTGTTGTTAAAGATTCAGATCATTTACTGGGGAACAAAGACTGGTTCTTACTGGGGATAGTGCCAGAGGGTTGTACATCTAAGAGGTTATGATGGGATAAGTCGTCTGTGTGTATGTGTGTGTGTGTGTGTGTGTGTGTGTGTACACCTCTTTGCTTCCTACTAATTCCTCTCTTCTACTGGGATCTAGGTTACAAAGAATAAGCTGGGTGTTTTTTGCTTGCTTGCTTGCGCACGCATGCCTTCACTGACTGAAACCCGCCAGGTGGTCTGCAGCAGAAGAGCAACTAGACACATTCAGTCCACAAAGCACAATGGATGTGATGGGCTTTTAAAGGCTCTTCTAGCTATGAGCAGAATGATAACTCCATGCAATCCCCAGCCCCACCCCTTCCACCCCCGCCAAAATCCAAAACACTGGGTCTCTTTTTAGAGTGAAAATTGGCTCTATTAAGAAGAGTATTGGGAGAGCTGAGCCCCGGTGGCATAGTGGTTGTGCGTGGGACTGCGGCCCACTGTGTTGGAGGTTCAAATCCAGCAGCAAGGCTGGGCCTCCTACTCCCACACCAGAGGGCAGTGATGCCCCCCCGCCCCCACCACCAAAAAAGAAGAGTATTGGGTTCATAATGTGAGGGCCTCAGTACAACGGGAAGGCAGAGAGCCTCAGTGAAGAGTCTCAAGTGGTGACCACAGAGTATCAAAACAAGCAGGAGTCCCTTTGGAGCACAGTGGCCTGTGCGAATGCACCGGCTGCGTGCCCATGAAACCAGCCCTGGTGACTGGCAATGGGGGATGGATACAGCCAGGCACATGAATGTACCTTAAAGCAGTGGGTCTCCGTGGATAGTGATTTTGCCTCCTGAGGTGGTTGGTGAACATCTGGAGTCAACTATGTTTGTCTAAATTAGGAGGGGTGAATGCCACTGATAGGTAGTGGGTAGAAGCTAGAGATATTGCTGAACATTCTCCAAGGAAGTGGGACCCTCTCGAGCGCTCCAGTTCCCCTCCCCCAACAAAAACTTATGGGATCCAGAATTTCATTTGTGCTGTGGTGGAGAACCCCGAATCGAAATATCAGATGTTCTGGCTTGAAGACAGGGCCAGGATTTGATGGGTCAGGGTGTCTGGGATTCAATATTACCTATGAACAATGGAACTGGGCCTGTCTTTTCTCATTTACTGCCTATGTCCTGAGCCGGTGAATATCACAATGCCATTGCTGTGTTTTCCTGTGCTTCACATGAGCTAGTGCTTGTCAGGCACGTAGGAGAGTGTGACACATGGTGCGGTCGTCAGGGGCCCTCAAGTTCCTTGCAACCCATCGTGGTGACTCCAATACACAACAGAAGGAAACATTGTCTGACCCTGCTCTGTCTTCCCAATGGCAGTGATGCCGCAGCCCATTGCCACAACCACTGCATCAGTCCACCTCAGTGAGGGGCTTCCTTTGTGTTGACTGCCCTTTTGCTTTACCCAGCATGATGTCCTCTTCCAGGGACCAGTCTTTCCTGATCATAGGGCCAAAGAAAGTGAGATGAAAGTCAGTCCCTTAGCCCATGTAAAGAACACCCAATCTGAGCTTTTAGACAGCTTACCTTTCTAGTAACGACGATGGGTGCATACTGAGCCAGAACCAAGAGATTTCCCCTTGAAGTAATGCGGAGGTAACAGATCACATCAGGGACCGAGCACTTATTTCTGTAAGGCACAGATGATGGCTTGAAAAAGGTGTGGAACTGGGCTGGCTTTGTCCAACCTCAAGTCAAGGCTCTGTGTCCTGTAGCAGCACGGAGAGAGAACGTAGTAATAGACCAGCCAGGGTCTGCTGGATCTACCATGCAGAGCAAGAGGACCAGAAACAGCAAAAGACAGTACAACACACACACACACACACACACACACACCATGTGGGCTAGTCTGCTCAGCTTTCCACTTAGTGAACTTTGACCCAGTGCTAGCCTAAGACAAGAAAGGCAAATCATCTTATTTGCTTAGCTAGTCTCACCACTATCCTTTGCGGAGGTCTCAGTGCTTGTGTGCTCTTTGTCACAAAGACACCTTCCTCTACTGAGCGGGAGCCTGGTGACCTCAAGGCAAAAAGCTAACTCACTCTAGGGTGTAGAATTCCAGAGGACAGGGACTACACCTCATGTGTGTCCACAACAAGCTCAGTGACATGCCCAAAGGCTTCGTAAATGGTTGTTGGGGGCATACAATAGGGATACAAGATATTGCCTTATCAGAACAGAGAAAACAAAAAATGCAGAGGAAGCCAGAATTCCAGATGGATGGTCCAAGTTCCAGGCAAATCACCCTGAAGATGTCTTGACGCCCCCCAGGCTGTCTGATTCAGTGCATAGGTGGGGAGAGTATTGCCTTGGTAAGGAGGCATTAAAACTTTGCAGAAGCAAAGGGAGCAATGGTTTTGTTTTATGCATGTGGCTGAGAATTCAGATGGCTCTGAATAAATTGATGCAAATTGCTCTCATCCCCCATGAAAATAACCATTGGAATGCACCTGGTGCTCAGCAAAAAGTCTGTACTTGGAGACTTGGCCCCAAATGGTTGATTTCACTAACAGTCTGGTTTTTCAAAGCTGCAAACGACAATGAAGGCATTGTTCCCTTCTGAGATCTGCTCACCAAGTAGGCGTCTTGGTTGCATGCTTTCTGTCGGAGGAGAGCAATCTTTTTCTCCTACCCTCTCTTTCTTTTCCCATTCATTTGGAACATTTATGAAAGGAAGCACTGCTTGCTCTCCTTGCTGAATTAGTCAATAGCATTTCCTTAGGCCACAGTAACCTTGAAACATTCTTTTTCATTGTTTTAGGTGAAGATTCACAGAGTAAATTTGTTTCCCGTGCCACAATTTATACACAACTGGTTCTGTACCATTGGTTGCTACTCAGGGAAGGTGTCAGCCCTTTCCCAATTTCTACCTGCCTTCCTGTTTCCACCCTCCGCTTTCCTGACCCCTCCTTGCTTCTCATCTTTGTTGTGGACAAATGGTACCTGTTGGGTCACCTGCAATTAGTCGATGGTCAAGTGTCTGCTCATGTCCCTTAGCCCCTCTTCGATTGGATTATTGTATTTTTGTTGTTCATGTATTGAGCTCTTTTATATATATTAGAGATTAGATTAGATCCTTGTCAGTTTTGTTGTTGTCAACAATGTTTCCCTAGTCGGTGAGTTCTTTTTGTTCTTTGGTAATGTGTTTTGATATTTTTTAGGAGGCTCTAGTTATGTAGTGTGCCTTGTGTTACTTGTAAATTTTTTAGATGTGTTTGATGATGTATTTTTACCATAAAATAGGATCCCAGTCTTGTTTCTATGTTGTCTTTTTAGTTCCAGGTCTAACATTTAGATCCTGGATCCATTCAGCTTTAGTGCGTAGGTATGGTGTTCGGCATAGTTCCTGCATTGTCATTTTGCAAATGGATATGCTGTTTTGCCATCATCTTTTGTTAAAGAAATGATCTCTTCCTCACTGAATGATCTGCAACCTTTGTCAAAGGCCAATTGTCCCTAGATAAGTGAATTTATCTTTGGGCTCTGAACATTAGCCCTATAGTCTATGTGTTGTTGTACAGTGTTGAGCTGCTATGTGTACTGTGGCTGTATAGTAGGTTCTGAGGCCAGGAAGTGTGAAGACTCCCACTTTGTTCCTCTTCAGTAACACTGTATTTGTGGCCTTTTTCCTTTTGTCTTTTGCGTCCCTGGCTATATTTATATGGATTAAGGATATAGGCAAATGAAAACTTCACCTTTTCTGTGATAGTTAGATGTACTGTGCCAACTAAGCCAATAGGAACATGTGGGCAGAGTTTAGTCAGCTTGCAGCTTGACTGGAGGGCAACCAAGATAGATAAAGACAGCCGACATCCCATCCTCCTCTTCCTCCCTGGTGATTGAACCTGTGTGCTGCTGCTTTAACTTATGGGCTGCACTACCTGTGGGCCAAGCCACCTGGATCGAGTCTCTCGAGCTTGAGGCTCCTTTGAGACTTGCTTCACCACCCTGCTGGTGCATACGTTGCTTGAGCGTGAGGTTGGTGGAGTGAGATCAAATAAGGTCTGCTTCCCTAACCTCCTGAGCTACTCACCTTTGCTTACCCACCCTGCTGTCTGGTCCCTGCAGGCAGATTGTGCCTGTCTTGCCTGAAGGAAAACTCTGCTCCCTTGACCTTGAACCATTAGTCCACATGAGCTGACGGACTTCCAGTACACTAACTAGTCCATGAAAATGTGTTCAACTGAGCCCTTTGTAGTGCTGTGTGTACTGCTGTTATATTCTTTCTCCTCATATAAAGATATATATATATATACATATATATATATTCATAAATGTATTGGTTTGGGTTCTGTAGAGAACCCTGCCTAACACAATTTTCATCTTTTCTCCATTTATCATAATGCTGCTTGTAGGCTTGTTTGTGGGAACTTTCCATACTGAAGGCTGTCATGTTTGATTTTCATCTCCAAGCCTTGTTCCCTTTCAACAAGCAATGTTGTGCCATCTGCCCATGCCGATTGTTAATGAACTTTCTTCCAATCCTGATGTCACCTCCTTCTTCTAGTAGTCCAGTTTTTCAGATTGTTTGCTCAACATATAAACTGATGAGTATGGTAAAAGAATACAACCTTCAGGCACACCTGTTCTGATTTTAAATCATGATTATCCCCTTATTTATTTCAATCCCACCACAAGCCACTCAATAGGAGAAAGATAAGGTTGTCTGCTCCTGTAAAGATTTAATATCTCAGAAAACTTACATTCTACTCTGTCCTAGTGCCCATGATGAGTTGTAATTGGCTCAATCACATTTTTAATGCCCAGTGTATTTTGTTTTAATAATAACAACATTCATACATTAAGACCATTGGTTGTTAAATCATCTACTTCTCATCCTCCATGCAGGACATCTGGGCTTGAAGGCCAGTCAGTGCATCTCCTGTGTGGTCACCACCCACCCATATGTGGAGACTTGCATGTTGGTTTGCTGTTAAACAGATATCAGTGGAGCTTCCAGACACAGATGGACTAGAACCAAGAGCCAGGCAATCTACATCCCCAAATCAGCCAATGCATATCCTACGTAAAGGTCATGACAGTTCAGTCCACATCCCTTCTTGGTATGCAGCGAAAAGCCCAGATCGTGACTTGCTCTGTTGTTTAGGGAGTCTCTGTCAGTGAGGATCTACTTTGATGGCCTTCATGATAGAAGCAACATATTAGCACATAACTTTCCAGATAAGACCACAGATTTCTTGGCATAGTTCCTGGAACCCACTTCATAGAAACGCAACCTGCACTATTATAATTATTGATTTATAGTTACATGATAAAATGAAAATGAGAAGGCAGATAATAGAGTGTTCATATTAATGACCCATTTGTGCATTTAGATAGATAATCAACTTGACAGAGGTTCAGTGACTCAACCACTTTCTATTAAGTGTCTACTGTGTGCCAAATCTCATACCAGGCAAAGCACCTAAGTTGATAGTGGAAATCATCTCTGAACCAGCCACTCCTACCGGAGAGCCCCCCAATGCCCTTTGCCATGATACTGACAGAAGGGTTATGCGCTTGTGCATTTCCTGGTAAACAGTCCATAGGAACCAATGATGTGAAAAACACATGATGTGGACTCAAGGAATAAGTTAGCCACTAACAATCAATTCAATCAAATTGCTATTAAAGTGTCTAGTGTTTTGTACAGAGTTACATCCTACATTGGGTAAAAACAATGCTTTTTGTAATTTTATCTTTGAAGTATGTTTGGGACACACAGAAATGGAGACTAGCATACAATGAATGTAATACTACCACACAAAGCCATTTAGTACAACATTAACATCAAAAAGTTAAAAAACATCCTGGCAATATTAGCATATTCAGCCCCAATATTCAGCCACAAAAGGTTTACTTATGCAAGGTGAGTTTCATTTTTTTATTGTATGATGTCTAGGACACAGTGTTTGGTATTACTCTGTGTATGTTAATCAATGAGAAATTAGCCACATTAGGAGGATGCAAAATTCAATATTTATTGTGCAAAATGTGTTTCTGAGTGGTTTTTTTCCATAATGAGTGTGTTTCTAAATTTATCTTCCAAGAAAGCCACCAAGGGTCTTTAGCAAATCATTACATTTATATTTTATCTGACTATTTATGCATCTCTGTGTAAGGTAAGTGAACAATTTCTACAGGAAGTACATTAAGCAGCTATTTAGATAATAAAAATTATATAAATGTATTTGATTTTTTTCCCTTTCCCATCAGACTGATGGTCCTTTAAGAGATTGATGGGTATTGTTTAAAAGGATGTTATAACTCAGACGGTTGACACACACACACATACACACTAACACACTAACATGTCCAATTTGAATGTGTTAGTAAACAAAGGAAATACCGAAGGAAATATCAGTGCATAAGGCCTTCATATGCAGACATGGGTCCCCTAGTAAACAAAGTCAGACAATGTTTCAAGCATACAAAGTAGGGGTAACAATTGCCCAAAGCAAAGACTCAGTGATGTCCCCTGAGAGAGGAGTGCAGAGGGGGAAGAGGGCTAGTATCAGAACTGGTAGACAAAGTTCAAGGCGGAGGTATGTCTGGTTTCCATGTTGGAGGAATTAGTTTTGGGTTGATCTTGATTTTTGTCCCTCTTCATGACTTCCAACTCTACTGGATTGTAGGTCCCTTACCAAAACAGTCCCCTGATTGCTGCTCTCCGTTCACTCAGCTGCATCTTGGGAATTTCAGATCCTTTCCTATCTCTAATATCATCTTTGTTTTGCAACAGTAAGGCACAGTGTGTAAATATACTGCATCTTGGTACATCTGTTCTTTTATATTTTTGACTTCATTTAAATTGGGTTCAACTCAATTCTTTTATGTTTTTGACTTCATTTAAATTGGGTTCAGATCTGCAGCTGGACTGCTGAATTTAAACCAAACAAAAATAAGAACAAACTCATTGCCATCTACTTGTTTCTGACTCATAGCACCCTATAGAACAGAGTAGAACTGCCATTTTGGTTTCTGGGAACTGTGAGTTCTTACTGGATTAAAAAACTTCATTTTCTCCCTTGAAGCAACTAGTGGGTTTGAACTGCTGACCTTATGGTTAGCAGTTCAATTCATAATTCTACTCCATATGGGATCTTTGCTAAATTCCAGGATGTTAGATATAGATATTATATTAAAATGTATTAGAAATAAGTACTACGATGCTTTCCAAAATGCTGGCATATTACTAGTGCTATTATGAAATCTAAGGACTGACTGTGGAAAAGTCCAGGGGTTGCTATTATGTAAGTTGAATAAAATTTAAACAAGTCCAAAATATGGACGTTAGTGTATTCTACTAGAATTTTGAGAACATCTCAAGAATCTATCTCAAACCACTAAAGGTCATATTTAAGTTATTGAATAATAATTACCGAAGACCTGACCAACTGTGAGATGACATCAAGAACATCAGACATGAAGAATCAAAAGTTCATTAAAAAGATAAGGAAAATAGCACACAAAGGCAGATGTTCGAAGAGACTGTGAAACTTGCTCTTGGTCAGAGAGCCATGAGGGCAATGGTGAAATAAAAGAGCTGAACAGAACATTTCAAAGCACAACTCAAGAAGGTACAATAAAGAGTTACAAAGAAAAGTGCAGTGACCTTGTTAGAAAATAAACAAACAAACAAAAATGTTTAACACATAACAAGCTAAAAGGACTGAAGAAAAAAAATTCTGACTTCAAGTTGCAATCTGGAAGTATTCAATGTGCTAAATATGGAATAAAGCAGGGAGCATTAAAAGCTCATGGAAAGAATACACAGTCACTGTATCTAAAATAAGTAACTGAAATTCAACCATTTCTAGAGAGAGCATACAAACAAGAACCCATGGTTCTGAAGGAAGAAGTCCAAGCTGCCCGAGGGGCATTATTGAAAAGCAAGTTTTCAGGAGTTGACAGAATGCCAGTAGGAATATTTCAACAAGCTAATGAAGCAGTCACAAGTTTATGCCAAGAAGCTTGGAACACAGATACCAACAGATTTGAAGCGATCTATTCCCATTACAAAGAAAGGTGACCCACTGATTGTGCAAATTATGGAATACTATAATTAATATCTCATGCAAGTCAAATTTTGCTCACAGTCATTCATGAACAGTTGTAGCAATTTAAACTGGATTCAGAAGATGACCTGGAGCAAGGGATGTCGTTGCTCTCCTCAGGTGCATCTTGGCTGAAAGCAGAGAATGCCATAAAAATGCTTATTTTTGTCTATGCCACGGCATAGTGTGGGTAAAATAAACTATGGATAGCCTTGTGAAGAATGTGTATTCTAGAACATGTCATTACACTCATGCGGACCTGTACTTGGATTAAAAGGTGACCATTTAACTAGAACAAAGAAATACTGCATGGTTTAAAATCAAGAAAGGTGAATATTAGGATGGTATCCTATTACCATATTTATTCATTCTGTATGTTGAGCCTATAATCTGAGAAGTTAGATGTATTAGTCTGGGTAGACGAGAGAAACAAATTCATAAACACGCATGTGTGTATAAGAAAGAGTTGTATATAAAGAGTACATTAAGAAAGCATCCCAACCCAGTCCAGTCCAAGTTCATAAGTCCGATAGTAGCCCATATGTCTGATACCAATCTGTAATGTCCTCTTCAGACTCATGAAATACATGCAGTGACATTGAATGCAGGATGATCACAGGCCAATGGATGGAAAGTCTTGTGGTGGTGTAGTGTAAGCATCTCAGTGCTGGCAGGGGTCTTCACGTGCCTTCTCCAGTTCCCAGGGCATGGGGTCTATCAGTTTAGTGCCATGTGTCTGGTCAAGAGAGAGTCTCCAAAGTAGTCAGTCAAAAGAGAGTGTGTCTCCCAACTCCAAGGAGGAAATACTGGAGTTCCCAGAATTCTCAGGAGAAGACCACGCCCACATAGAGACCTCATTGGCTATGATCTGATTGTCATGCTAGATTCTACCTCTATACTCTTCATCCTCAAATTGACACCAGATTATGTAACTACCACACTGGACTATATGAAGAATAGAGCATCACGATTGGAGGAAGGCTTATTGACGGTCTGTGGTATGCAGATGACACAACCTTGATGAAAGTGATGAGGACTCGAATCACTTGCTGATGAAGATCAAGGATGGCAACATTTGGTATGGATCACAACTCAATGCAAAGAAAACCAAAATTTTCACAACTGAGCCAATAAATAATATCGTGATACAAGGAGAAAAGATTGAGATTTCTAAGACTTGTATCTTGCTTGGATCCATAATCAACACTCGTGGAAACAGCAGTCAAGAGGTAATAATGTCCTGCCTTAGGTTAATTTGCTGCCTGAGACCTCTTTAAAGTGTTTGAGAGCAAGAAGGTGACTGGGAAGACTAGGGTACGCCTACCCCAAGCCGTGATTTTTCAATGGCCTCATGTGCATGTGAACTATGGATGTGGAATAAGGAAGACTGTAGAAGAATCAATGAATGTGAATGACGGTGCTGGCAACGAAATTTGAAAATACCATGGACTGTCGAAAGAACAAGTAAATCTGTCTCGGAAGGAGTACCACCAGAATGCTGCTTGGAATGCTTTCACCTACATGTTGTCTGCAGAGACCATTCTCTGAAAAGGGACACCATGCTCTGTCAAGTAGAAGGGCAGTGAAAACAAGAAGAAGACTTTCAAGGTGATGAGTTGGCACGGAGGCTGCAACAGTGGGCTCAAACCCAAACCCAACAGTGATCAAGAGAGCAGAGAGTCAGGTAGGGTTTCATTCCACTGTACACAGGGTCGCTGGGAGTTGGGCCTGACTCAACGGTACCTAACAGCAACATCGACCACAACAACAACAATGTGAGTAGGTCCATTTTGTGGAGGAAGAAATAGATGAAAAGGCTTGTGATGAGAAACTGAAGAGGTGGGATAAGAATTGCTGGTTTGTCTGGACATAAGCTCCGGACTCTGAGCAGTGTGGGAATTAATAGAAGAACTAATCTGGGGAGTCATTTGGAAGGCAGAAACACAGAGAGAGCATGTTGGCCTGAGAGTCAGCTCTGGGGGACAGTGCTGGGATGGGGAAAGGGAAAGTTTGAGTCAGGGATGGCGGTCCTCAATCCTGACTGCACATTGGAAGCAGCTGGAGTGTTTGCTAAAACTCCTTTCCCGAGTTCCTCCACAGGTCTGAGATCCTGCATTGTCAATAAACTCTCTGGTAATGCTGATGCAGCTGGTATAGGGGCCACTTTTTGAGAATGATGTTCTATTCTTGGTCCCGGAGAAAATAATGTTTGCCACCAAGAAACGTGACTGTGGTGAACAAAACTGACAAGGGATAGAGATGGGGTCATAGAGAACACAGAATGGCTATGTGACTTTGATGTCAACAGGTTAGACATATGTGGTTGTGCAGCAAACATACCGTCATACTCAGGACAGATGTGCGAATCCAGACATGCCGTTCAGTCTTCCTAACCACCTGTGGGCTTTCATCCATTTTCACTGGTATGGCTGTCCTGGTCTGAGTTGTCAGCAACAATCCATATTCATCAGCAGAGCATGCTTTCTGCAGTTTGTATTTTGTCAAGCTGTTGAGTTCTCTCCTGGGTCAAGATCAAAGCCTCAAGCCAAACTCTCCAGCTTTGAGTTAATATTGATTCATTGTGACCCTGCAGGGCAGTGGAGAACTTCCCCTGTGAGATTCCAGGACAGTATCCCTTTACAGGTGTTGCCAGCCCTGACTTTCATCTGAGGAGTGACTGGTGGTTTCGAACTACAGACTTTGTAGATCAGAGTGAACTCATAACCACTCACTCTGCCACCAGGGCTCCTTTGGTGAAAACCAGACAGATCCCTTTAACTCTTCTTCCTTCCTATAGAGCAGAATGGAGTGCACCTCTCCATTAGATGGAGGGAAGAGTTGTCTGAAGAGCCAATGTGTAGATCTGTGTGATTTCCTGAGTCCCACCAAGCACAAGGTAGGCCCACCAGGAGTATAACACTTGTAGTTCAACAGCATTCGCATCTCTGCTCCCGAGGAATCAGTTACTGCCACTTAGTGTAGCAATTAGCATGTTAAGCAGTGTGTATTGATTAAATGAACCTGCTTCATCAAGCAGAAAGAGCCCCAAAGAATGCTGCAAATGTAGTCATCTCGATAAATTACAGCCAGCACCAAATCATATATGATGCATTTGTGAAAATTTTAAGAGGTGGGAATGTTGATAAACCTTAGAAAGAGAAACTTGTCAGATTGGTTGAATACGTCATAAACTTATGACTTATTTTTAAGGTCTGAAAATTTATTTTTAAACCTGTACTCTTTAGAAGCAGTCTTACACTTCTCTGGTCTGGATTTTATAAAACTAAAGTGAACATTGTAAGATATGACTGACAACCAATTAGTATTTGTGTTAGACTGGGTTGACCAGACAAACAAATCTAGAAACACTCATATATGTAGATGCAGGGGCTTTATATCAAAGAGTAATTGTATTTTAGGAAAACATCCCCGTCCATATCACATCCATAAGTCTGATATTAGCCCATAAATCGCATACTGGTCACTTAGCATCAAAGACATCTCTAAAGTGATTAACCCCACCTTGAGCTTAAATGGGGTTAGACCACACCTGGAAAAACTTCTCTGAAGAAAGTAGCCCCACCCAGTCTTTGGGAGTACTCAGGATACTTGTAGTCTGAGAGGTCAGACTGACCCATAAAGAAGGATAGAGTCAATTCCCTTGGAAAATCCTGATTAGTGATTGTCTTCAAAAGCCAAGGAATCTGGAACCATGAAGATAACTCCTCTCTGGGTCTGAATGTTAAAGGAAATTTGTGGCAGGCTGAAATGCTTGTTAGGTGACCACCCAGATTTACTGCTTGTCGGTGAAAGCAGGAGAAATGCGGCAATAAAGAGCCGGGTTGACTGTGGCCACTGACACCCGTGGACTTGGTTCACAGGAAAAAAGGGGAGACGAGAGTGGGTTTACTGGTCTGAAGTTCATGACCTAGCATCGGAGAGTTAGGCATGTTGAGAATTTGTTGGGTCCTTGGTCTAAAGGAAGGCGACCAATGGCCACCGTGGTGAGGCTAAGTGGAAAAGCCCACACCGTCCAGAGAGATGATTAATGACAGGCAATACAGAATGGCGGCGGCTAGGAGGCTAGAATAGCCGGTAGAGAGACCACACGGCTTTGCCCTGATGAAGACAGACCTCTGAAGCTGGAGTGGCATGCTGTTGATCGACCTGAGCCCTGGAAGCGAGGAGCCATGGGGAGATCCCTGCCAGTGCCAGAATTCTGAACCCACTGACCTGTGACTTCCTGAGTTGGAAGCAGACTTTATAGACTGATTTCGGGCATATGGGTTATTATTGGACTTATGACTTTGCACTGGACTGGATTGGGATGCCTTCTTAGGGTCCCATTTCTTTTGTATAGAAACCCTTTCCTTATACCTATATGCATGTCTCTGAAATTTGTTCCTCTAGTCTCCCCGGACTAACACATGGTCCATAAATTCTTCTTCAGAGCCATGCAATGCATGCAGTGGTGCTGAATGCAGGAAGATCAAAGCTGGTGGGTGAAACATCTTGTGGATTCGATGGTGATAGGAGCCTCGCAGGTCTCCACATGGCGCCTCCACAAAGGGGTCACGACCCACAGTCTTAGAACCGCTGCTTTAAAGGGTACCCTAAATTTCTTCTGTGGAGCGACTGGTGGGTTTGAACTGCTGACCTCACAGAAGGCAGTCTAATGCTTACTTGACACCCACACACCAGAAGTAACTCGTTTAGGGCTATGGAATACTTAGTGGCAGATTCGGACTTGAACGCCTATTTTGGGATTCACAGCTCCCTCTATTCCCAAATTCGTAGCAGCCCCCTTCCATGGTGCCACATGAAAGTGCTCACATTCCATTAACAAAAAGGCCATTGTTTCACACCCAGCCGGCAGCACCCTGGGAGCAAGGCCTGGGGACCTGCTCCCAAAGAGACACCCCCCTGGAAAGCACTGTGGGCAATGGCTGAGGCAGAATGCACGGGAGACTGCCCCGCAGTCAAGGTAACCGTCGACAACACAGGATACAGGATCCCCAAATTGTGGCCTTCGGACCAGTCATCTCTGAGCTGAGACCTCGTTGTCAGGTAACATCCTTCTGTGGAGTCAGGGTCCAGGAGTCTGCATTTTAACAAGCCCCACAGGGCACTGGGACCCTTGCCACCATTGTGGAACTACTGGCCTGGGGTCTGGAGAGCAGCAGGGAGGGTGGAGTGTGCGGCCAGACAGGCTTACTGTGAGTGTGTGAGGGGGGCAAGAGAGCCTCAGGTGCTGGTTTTATTGGGCATCCCTTTCTTTACCTGCTCTTCCTTGGCCTGAGTTATATCTTGTGATTCCACTTTGCCCGTTTCAATTTAGGCCCTAAATTCTCCATGGAAAATGACCTGGTAGATGGGTATTTTCCTAAGTGTAACACGTCTCACTTAACCAGCATATCTGCGCATAGCATGGGCATGGTGTAAGTAGAAAATTGACATGGAGGGAGTTGTGTGGTTTGTAAACATGCATCGTGCATGCCCTATTTGTGTAAAATACCATATGGCTTTTCTTAGAGGAGGAGGATGTCTGTTTGGGTGCACTTTGGAAATGTTCCAGGTGAAGATCTTATTCAGAAGGGAGTGTGTCTTCTCTCTCACAGCTGCTTGCGTTGGTGTTAGGAGCGTCGAGTTGGTTCAAAGATTGCCTCACTTGTGCCAGCCTCGCAAGAGTTACCATGTCTGAACCCTTTACTACAGGCTCGGTGCCAGTCCTTCTCCTTAAGGGTCTTTCTCTTTTTCAGTAACCTTCTATTTACCCAGGATGATATCCTGTTCCAGGGATAGGTCTCTCCAGATGACATGTCCAAAGTATGTGAGATGGGAGTCTCACCATCTTCCATTCTAAGGAGCATGCTGGCTGTACTACTTCCAGGGCAGATTTGTTTGCTCTTCAGTCAGTTCAGGGTACTTTAAATATTCTCCACCCACATCCTATTTCCAAGGTATCAATTCTTCTTTGGTTTCCTTTATTCTATATTCACTGTTCAGTTTTCACATGCAAATATGGCAAGTGAAAATACCATGGTTTGGGACTGGCACACTTTCGTCTTCCCAGTGACATCCTCTTTTTTCAACACTTCAAGGGAGGTTTTGTGCATCAGGTTTCCCAGGTAAAGGGCATCCTTTGATTTCGTGACTGCTGCTCTCTTGAGCACTGACTGGGAAGCCGAGTAAAGTGAACCCTTCGCACATTCCATTTGTTTTCCTCATAGCTAGCTGCACTGCATATTCTTGTTCAAACTCCTTTCTCAACATCAGGGCTGGGCACAGTGAAGAAGTGTAGCATCGGTTCATCTGTGCAAAGCGTGCTATCGACAGAGACCCCCCCACCTGGCTCACTTGCAGAGGTGACTTGGTGGCAGTTGAAGAGACGGATGAGCCTGGCTGGTGTCTGAAGGCCCCGATCTGTTGGCTGTGGTGATGATTTGTGCTTTTTTCTGGACATAGGCATGGCATCTAGAACTCATGATTGATGGAAACAGCAAACCAGCACATCCCGTCAGGCTGTTCAATTCCATAACATGTAACGCTTGGCCTTAAAAACAGCTGGCACCAGGGAAGAGCCATATGGTCGGTGTTACTGTGTAGCTATGACCCTAGGCTTTCCTGCACCGCTCATTGTGACCCAGAGGAGAAGTAAACCAGCAACAAGTAGATCCAGACCTAAAGGGTAAGACTAGAAACCAGAAGTGTTGTTGGCAGGGGAAGAGGATGTGTGCTTTCTCCCCTCACTGGGAAGCTTTGCCTGGTGGTGATTAGGGGGATTTTGGCTCTGTTTCATGAGGGCTGGACTGTTGTCCCCAGACTGGGCGGGCAATGAGCTTATAGTTTAGCACTTTTCCCACTGTGAGATTTAAAGGGATAGAACTGTTGTTGTTGATGATGGGAGTGATAATGATGATAATGATAATAATGGAGGACCAAGTGACAACTAGCTGACACATGGTCCCAGTTAAAAGGTCACCTCCCTCGAAACCAATTGGCCAGAAAACTATCCATGCTACTGGCTGATTACTTTGGGGTGGAAGCTTTAATGAGTTAAAGTTCTTGTCGACTGACCTCAACAATGGAAGGAGGCTGATTATTAGCCTGGCGATCTACAGGGGACACACCCTTGCTGCTGAAAGGGAGGGGTACATGCTGATGAAAATCAAAGGCTGCCGCCTTCAGTCCTGATGCCACGCAATGTAAAGGAAGACAGCAGACAACACCATGATAGACAGAGAAAAGATGGAAGGCATCAAGGATTTTGTTTTGCCTGTGTCTACAGGCAAGGCTCATGGAAGCAGCAGTCAAGAATTCAAAGCATGCATATGTAGCAGCTGAAGTTCTCATTGAACAGTTTCTACACAAATTGTCCAGTGACAGGGGTACCATTTCCCCCCACCCATGGACACGCACACATTGTTTCCATTCTAGTGATCTTGCTTCCCTCAATCTAGTTCCCCTTATTTTCTCATCTTTGCTATGAAGTGACTGGTTGGGCTCACAGATGACTCTTTCTTTGAAACCCTAGATGGTTTCCTTTATTGTATGAGCCTCTGTGGTATTTGGCAAAAAGAGACTCGATCCAATGTAAGGTTTGAAGAGTACCTCAGGATGATTGTCTCAGAAAGTCTTACAACCCTCGACCAATCCATTAATCTGAACGATGCAGGAAGCTCTATTCCATGTAGCGCGCATCTTCCACCATCCATGTCTTGCGGTCTTTCCACCAGGATCCATCTTTTGTGTCTCTGATTGGAAGAAGGCCCTTGTGTGCTTTCTCAGAGCTCTTTCATGTTCTCTCTTGGCATGCAGCAGCCAGCAGTGCTAATCGAATGAATAAGTGTGTGCGGCGCAGACCTCCTGCTGCCCTCCCACCGGTGCACATGCACAGGAGCACATCTATCCCCAGGCCCTTCTCCTGCTCCCACTCAAGTGACAAAGTCTTATTACCTCGACCCCCACTGCCTATAGCAGCTGCTTTAATTTAACCTGGACCTAAAGCTTGCACACAAAGTCAGCCTGGGGCAAACCATTTTTCTAATTTGCTGGATTGATTAGGATGTGTTTCTAAAAACTGCTCCCTACTGCTCTAGCAAAACCACGTGCCTTCATTCTTTTATTTGTTCTACCTACCATCCATCCATCCATCCATCCATCCATCCATCCATGCATCCACCCACCCATCCCTCCCCTCCACCCACTGACTCATCCATCCAACCAACCAACCATCATTCTTTTTTGTTGTTGTTGTTTGTTTGTTTTTGTTTTTGGGGCATCACTGTCCTCCAGTGGTGGGAGTAGGAGGCCCAGCCTTGTTGCTGGATTTTAACCTCCAATCCAGTGGGCCGCAGTCCCGCACATAACCACTATGCCACCAGGGCTCAGCCCCCAACCATCACTCTTATTAAGCCTTTGAATGCCCAGGTGAGGGATATAGAGATAAAAGACACAATCTGCTCTCCATGAACTCCTAGTCTCCAGCAGGAGGCAGGTCAGTGTGGTGGCTATTACAGAGCAGCAGCATGATTGGAGTGAGGGATGTGTCTGTGCAATATCTGGTAGATGCACCTGATCCCACTAAGGGAGGAGATGGTTCTAGGGGTGTTTCCTGAGTCAACTCCTGCAGGGAAGGTAGGCAGAAAGCAGGTGAGAAGTGGGGCTTATATTGGGGCAAAGGCTTTGTAAAAGCATGGATATGGGGGAATAGGGGCTCACAAGTGGTTCATCATGGCTGGATGTGTGTGTATGTGTGTTTGTGGTTTAGGCGGGGGGTGAGACATCAGCCCTGAGGAGTGACAGGGTCAGACATGTGTTTGTCAGTCTGGGGATTCTGGGACCCTTGGGGAGGTGTTAAGGAGGAAAATCAGGTAATGAGGGTGTGGCGGGCAAGAAGACCTGAAATGAAGGAAGATTTTCTGACAAGAGTTCATGTTCCCCCTTCTCTCTGGCTTGCCTGCTCCAAACTCAAAGTCCTCAGGCCTCCTTTCTAACTCGATCAGAATTCCTGCCCATGCTCTCCTTGGCTGTACCATGATAGAGCTGGGTTAGAGCAAGACATAACAAACTCAAATGCCCACAGCAAATGCCATGTTGACATGAGTGAGCGAGAATGTCAGCAAAGTTAATGGACTCTCTGCCAAGTAGGAGAATTGGTGGTGCATGCTGTGAGGATATTTCCTTGCATGCCCTTGGCATTCCCAATGGAAGAACTGTTGGCGTGGCGCACTTCCAAGTTGCATCTGCGTCTTGACCGGCATGTCCTCCCTCACAGTCAGAAGTCTGGGTGGTGACCACCACAGTCAATCAACCCTGCGTCTGCATCACCTACTGATTCAGTGGGAACACTCCATACTCTCCCACCATGGCCAGTGACCCTGACTGCAATGTGAACCTGGAGGGGAAGAGGTGGGGATAGGGACCCTTTTAGAAAGTGCCACCACCCCACAGATGCACTCCACCTAGAGAGCCCCAGGAACATGGATCCTCATTGCCAAGTGATGCCTTTTGAGCATGTACTACTCTTATTTTTCCATTTAGTTTATTCCATGGCTTCACGTTTCATGATGGCTGTGTTTGCCCTGGTGGTACAGTGGCTGATGGGTTTTGGGGGGGCTAACTGCAAGGTCAGCGTGATGAAGCCACCAGCCACTCTGCGGGAGAAAGAGGAGGCTTTCTGCATCAGCGGTCAAGAGTTACAGTCCCGGAAACTCACAGGCAGTTCTACCCATTCCTAGAGGGTCTTTATGACTCGGCATCGACTTGAGGGCAGAGGGCAGTGTTGGCCACTTGTGGCGAAGTGGGTGGCACATGGGGTAGTAATGGCAAGGCTGGCAGTTTGAAACCACCAGCTGCTCTTTGGAACTCCCAGAAAGAGTTACAGTTGCAGACACCCGCAGGGATGACTCTCGGGTCACCAGAAGTTGGGATTGACTCGGTGTCAGGGAGTCTACGGATTGGAATGTAGAGAAACTATGTGGCATAGTTACTGGAAAGAGAGAGTGTTCGTCTGGGTACACTAGAGAAACAAATCCATAGACTCGCATATGGATATAAGGGTACAGTTTATAGACTAGAGGGATAGGATATTAAAGAAACATCCCAATCCAGTCCACTTCAAAGTCCTAAGTCTGCTATTAGCCCATATGTCACAGACCAGCGGGTGCAGAGTCCTGGCGCTGGTGGGGGGTCTCCTCATGGCTCCTCGCTTCCAGGGCTCTGGATCCATCAACAGCATCCGGTGGTGGCAGAGGCAACTCAGCACTGGCAGGGGTCTCCACATGGCTTCTCCAGCTTCACAGGTCTGGTTCCATCAGGTTAAGGCTTTGTGGCTTCTCCTTTGGCTCCTTCAGCTCCTCAGATGCTGCCATCTTGTCTTGCCCATGACTCATCATCTTTGAGATTAACTCCCAACATCTCGGGAGGTAGCTTCTCATCTCCATGAGGGAAATATCGCGAGGTTTCCCAGAAGTCTCAGGAGAAAGCCATGCCCACACGGAGGCCTCATTGGCTACTCCATGGCTACCTCCAGATTAACAGGGCAGACTCCACCCCTACATCTCAATCATGAAATTAACATAAGCACATGACCGTCACAGAGAGTAAAGTGGATAATTTCTTTAAAAAAAAGGATCATGAATACCAGATTGCTTTTCAGATACCCTGGTTGTAATGCTACCACTGCCTGAAATGTGAAGTTAATTGATATTTAAGAAGTGCGGCCAGAGGGTTTCTTAGAGACAGGGATGGTGAGGCTTTGACTCACATGCTTTGAACATAGGAGAGAACAGTCCCTAGGAGATATCATGATTGGTAAAGTGGAGGGAGGGCAAAAAAGAGGAAGTCCTTAAGGAGATGAATTGACACAGGGCCTGCATTGGACATAAGGACGGTTGGGAGGGTGGTGCTGGTCTGGGCTGGGTGTCATTCTGCTGCATGGAGGGTCCGCTATGGGTATGAGCTGGGATTGGGAGGGGAGGTGGCTCACAGCAACAATAGCCACAATCTATTATGCAGCAGGGCTGTCCCCAGCTCGGGTTCCCTCGGTGCCTCTGGCTGTCTGCTCTCAGGGCCAAGAGCTTCACCACAGGAGAAAAGGGCAGGGTTGGAAGCAAGGCCAGCTGGTCTCCCGCTAGGTACTTCATGGAATGATGGTCCCCGTCCTTTAACTGGAATGAAATTCAGACTTTTTTGCTTTGTTGCGACACTGACATTTTCTTCACCCCTCCTCTCCAGAGACCATTAAAATACCCCTTTCGGAAAGCTAGGTGCCCCTTCCAAAAGTTGAAGAAGAAATTTAAATGCCAACCTTTGTGCCAACAAGGGTGTCACTTCATTCTTGTCCCCGAATTAGCTTTCTAAAAATACAGTCCAATCACACTGAGCTGCCTAAATATATTAGCAGGAATGTGGTGAATTATTTGAAGGGACTGCGGTTGCTTTCCTGGTATTACGAAAAAGAAGAAGAAAAAAATCTAATGATTGGGACTTGGAAAATTATAAGGTTTTGTTTCTTTTAGATGATTGTCTTCCAAGTAGTTGAGGTGTTACATGGATAAAGGCAGCATCATTTGCTTTGTTTTGGGGTTGGTGTGGGATTTTGAACTTAGAGAGTGTCTTGTGGATAAAAAATTATCATGAAATACATTTATTGGGGGCTCTTACATCTCTTTCCACAGTCCCTACCTTCATCCATCATGTCAGGCATATTTGTACAGATGTTGCCTTCATCATTCTCAAAGTTCCAGGACTTTCTGATGAACTTTGTTCTTTATATTTTTACTTATATACAAAGTCTATATACTTTGCCTTAAGAGGGCACTTTTAGGAAAGGATGTGCATCCCTGCTTCCCCTGAGGCCACCGTGAGGTTATGGATGTTTGGGGAATTGTGTGGGCGAGACGGTTTCCTCGGCTGCTGACAATTCAGCTCCCAACTCCCGGGGACCCTCTGTGCTGAAGAGCAGGGCGGCCCTGGAACATGGTCTGGACCATCATTGCCACAGAAGCAGAGGACAGTCTTGCCTTGGCAGAGCCTGTAGTTTTGGGTCAGGGAGTTCATCGACAAAAAGCAGCACGTAGCCATGCAGTGACCCTTTGAGTACAGGGGGGTCGTCTCAACTTCAAGTGGAGCTTCATCTTCTTTGAGACGTTTGGGGCTCCAGCACGGGGACCCACCTGCGATTGCCATGTCTCGGTGTGAGTGTTCAGATGGTGGTGGCTGCACCTACCAGGGTGTGTAGCCGAAGTGCCTATGGCATGTTTGGGCATTCTGCTTTCTCAGAAGAGTCCTGCCCTGCAGTTTTCTGAACATCTTCCTTGCAGAAACAAGAACTAGTGACTGTACAGATGTCAGGCAGCTCCCTGCATGTTGACCCGGCCCCGAGGGGTAAGACTTTAATGCCCTGCCTTTCACATGAGAGACACATGGCGTTCCACTCTGTGTACAAACAGCCCTGGGGACACAGTGGGTGACAAGTGGGGCTATGAATCACATGGTCACCTGTTCCAAGACACCAGCTTTCTCCTCCTGTAGAGAGGACAGTCGGGGAGACCCAGGGAGGCAGCTCTGATCTGCCCTCTGAGTGGAGGCTGACGGAAGGGCAGTGAGTCTGGTTGGTTTGAAGAGACAGACGCAGTCATTGCCTCCAACCTTCCGCATTCTTCATGCATTCACGAGCACCCTTTTATAAGATTGGAGTGCATCAATACTCCAGGGATCGCCAAAAATGAAAACAATGAGGCAGTGTGGTGGATATATAATCCTTTGTCAATTCGAGGATTAAGAGCATTGGGGTGGAGTCTCGCCTGTCCATCTGGAGATAGCCAATGAGACCTCTCTGTGTGGGCATGGCCTTCTCCTAAGAATTCTGGGAAATCCGGTATTTCTTCATGGAGGCTGGAGACACTATTGTTCTCAATTCACTCCCTTGAGGACTCTCGACTGACAAGGCTGACTTCCTGGGAGACATCCCTGAGGAGAAGCCACATGGACATACCCTGATGCAGCCCTGGGAGCTGGAGTTGCCACATCCCTGTCAGCGCTGAGATGTTTAGAACGCCACTGGATCCAAAGACTCGCTACCCACCGGCCTGCAATTGTCCTGCATTTGGTGTCACTTGCAAATGCTTTGTGAGTCTGAAGAGGACTTTATAGATTGTCTCAGACATAGAGGCTAATATCAGACATTTGGTCTTGGCCAAGACCGCATTGGGACGCTTTCTTAGTGTACAATCATCCTTTGTACAAACATCTCCCTTATATACATGAATGTCTCCCTGGATTTGTTTCTCTAGTCTACCCAGATGAACACACACACACACACAGTTCCACCTTATGTTGTGGCAGGGGTCTTGGTGGCACTGTGGTTAAGTGCTCAGGTGTTAATCCAGAGGTTGGTGGTTCAAACCCACCAGGGGATCTGGAGGAGAAAGAGCTGGCGGTCCTTTTCTGTACAGACGGCAGTAGGCCACAGACTGGTGGGTCCTAGGGAGCAGTCCAGGCCATCCTGGTGCATGGCCTCACATTGGAACCCATTTGACGGTAATACGTGTGTGTTGGGGTGGGTCAGCCCACACAGTAGATGAGACTCAGAGCAGGGCTCAGGTGAGAGGGGGCCAGAGAACTCCTCAATCTGCCCTCTCACCTCCTGAATGAGTCATGGGACGCCTCACCCTGCCCACTCACCTAACAGAATGGGTGACCTCACTTCCCCTTCCTCTCACGCTGCCCATCCTGTGAGCGTGTCCTCACTCTCAAATGTCCCTCGTGTGCTCAGTTTCCCCCTTGCAGTGTGAAAAACCTCCAGGGGTCTGGGGCGGCCCCTTTAGATAGACTGCTGGCTATTTCATTGTCTTCTTTCCCTCCTACCCACCCTCCTCAGAATCTGGAACAAAGACCAGTCTAGGAAAGGCCTTGGGCAAGTAAAATCTTTGCTTTTTGTCTCTGTCTATCTGTTGGCGATCGTTTCTTTTTTAAAAGGCTAGTGATAGAAAACCCAAATGCAGAGGAGCTGGCGGAGAAAAGCGGAAACTGGTCCACAGCACTGAAAATGCTGGGCCTCCCCTGTGGCCTCTGGCTGGATCAAGCCTTTCACTGTCCCCTTCCAGGCTGTTTCTGTCTGCAGCATCTTCATCGCTGGCCCTTCTTCCTTCCTTGTTTCAAGAGGGGGTCCAGCCCTACCCTCTCCATGGCCCCACAAGACAACTACTTCCTTCCACCCCACCTGTGTTTATTGCATGTCTGCTATGTGCCAGGCAGCACTCTGGGCCTTGAGCTTGAACAAAAGTGAGCACAGCCGACAGACGGCTGACCCTACTTCTACCTGGCACTCTCTGCCCTGGAGTGCTGATGAATGTCCTGCAGTGGTGGCCATTTGGGATGGCTTGAGTCTCTTTCCCGGCCCTGAGCTGTCCTTGAGGAAAATAAAGTGATGGCCTCTGCCTGGTCTCCTGCTCTCGGCTCACTGGTGGTGAGACCAGCCACACCAGGGCTGCGGAGATGGGTGGGAGATGGCTGAAAGAAAATCCCAGAAGCCCCTGACCGCAGAGTGAAGGGCGGGTGCTGTCACAAGAGCTGCCCATCGCCCCCACCGGCACCCCATCCTTGTCATCGTGTTGAGACTGATTAGAGGGATTTTCCCTCTGGTTTCTCTCTGCCTGACCACGGCTGGCATTCATTGTCTCTCTCTGCCCACAGCTCCAGATGAAGATGAGTGCGCGGGCCACCTCGCTCACCACCATGGTGCCCCTGCCCCGAAGTGCCTACTGGCAACATATTACCAGGCAGCACAGCACGGGCCAGCTCTACCGCCTGCAAGGTAAACCGGCGGGGGTGGGAGGGGGGGAGAGGGCGGGGAGCCCATCAACCACCCTCACCTCCACCTACATGGGGCAGTGAATCTGTCGGCGCCCGGGTGCTCCAACATTTGCATGTGGGTCAGTGCTGCAATGACCTGACCTAATGGGCATCAGATGCTTCCTCCACCCCAGAGAGTCTAGTTCATAAGATACCGTACATACTTGAGTATAAGCCGACTCGAATATCAGTTGAGGCACTTAATTTTTACCACAAAAACTGCATTCAAAAATGTGCTGAGAAACTCGGCTCATCCACAAGTCTATACGGTATATTGTGAGTCCCCTGGGGCAGGCTGGCCTCTCTAGAAAAGCAAAATCAGTGTCCCTTGTTTGGGTGTGTCTCTGGAAAGAGGTCATGTCCAGAAAGGCCTCGTATCCTTGTGGATGTGGATAAGCCCTGTCTGGTTCAAATCTGTGTGTCAGATGTAAGCTGGAGGTTCCTCCAGATTCCTGCCACTGCAGGGGGTGGTGAATGGGAAGCAGGGAGATGTTGCAGGAAACAGGGGCTGGTGGATCTCAAGCCGAGTGAATCCTAGGCGAGCAGTCCATCGATGGATCCGGGATCAGCTGGGGGTATGGCAGGAGGTCGGCAAACCAGGATCCTGATGCAGCAGCAGAAAGGAGGCAGCTTCCACACAGCTGCGACAAGATGTGTCTGACTCTTATTTCACTTTCACATGCTCTCTGTAACTGTACTATAATAATAAAAAATTATCGCTGTGCAACTGGGCCTACTTGGACCCATGTTGTATGTATCGCAGGCTGACTTTTTTCTGATCCCTGGCCATGTAAGGGACTCCTCTTCCAGTGCTCTACTGGACACTGTGTCATGGCCCATAGGTTTTCAGAAGTATCTCGCCAAGTTTCCTCTTCCTTGTGTGTCTTAGTCTGGAAGCTTTTCTGAGACCTGTCCTCTCTGAGAGACCCTGCTGGTTTCCAAGTTGCTGCTGGTGCCACTGCAGGGCAACATGGGAGCCAGCATGGCATGCTGGGCTCACCGAGTGGCGACCACCTTTCGATTTCTGCTTTGACTTAGGGAAAACACTGAGAGACCCCTGCAGAGACTCTGGGGCTTATCCTTTGGGATGAAGTCTGATTCAGAAGCCCTCAAAGTGTGGACCAAGGATGATGAACAGCATTGGCCTCTCCCCTGAACTTGCTACAAAGACACATCTGACAGGTCCCTCCCAACGCCAACCACAGTTTGCTGTTGATCTGTCCTACTGTGGGGCTTGTGTGTCGCTGTGATGTTGGAAACCGGGTCACCGGTGGGTACAGTATCAGCAGGGACGCCCAGGGTGAAATGGTTTCATTGGCGTTTCCAGATTAAGACAGAGCAGACAGTCGCCCCCAACAACCTTTATGAACTACCGGGAAGCACTGCCTGCTGGGAAGCCCCTGGGATTAGGAAGGACTCAAACCAGGACTGGTAAATTTCTGATTAATGAGAAAATGAAATGGGGAGTAGAAAGATTGATATCCTATCTCTGAAGGATTGGTGTGGACCACTTTACATGAGACACCAAAGAATGTGGGTCTACTGTCCTGGGATGGACCCTCAGGAGGAATGGCGTTGTAGTCCCTGTTGAAAAGAACATATCCAGATCTATCTTGAAATTCAATGCTCTCTGCGCTGGTGATGTGTGTACGCACCCACCCAGGAGAACTACTAGTAGGACGATTCAAATGTGTGCCCCAGCCCAGCTACTAAAGTCACCTAGAAAGAATTCTGCTGATAGCATCCATCTGAAATTGATCAAGCAAGCCATCGAGAGAGAGGCTCGGCCGTTATTGTTCATGAGAATGGGAAAGTGGGAAACAAAGTGGAGGGTCAGGAGGCAGAGAACGTGGCCCTGGAGAGAGAAACAGAAGCAGGAGCTCACATGATGGAATTTTGCAAGACCCGTGACTTCTTCATTGCAAATACCTTGTTCCCCACAACATAAAGGGCGACTACCCCTGAACTTCACCAGACGGAATGCACAGGAGTCAAATCCACAGCATCTGTGGGAAGAGAGGATGGAGACACTTTGTGTCACCAGCCGGGACAATGCTGGTGGGTAACTGCAGGAAAGACCAGCAACTGCCCATGCTGAAGTTGAGGTGTAAGGGGAAGACAATAAATGAGGTCACAGGGGCTTAGCCTTCCAGCCCTAATTTCCTATGCTGGAGGTAGAGAGATTGCTCGTTAGCCTGGTCATCTCAAATGCTTGTTAATGCCCATATCAGACCGAGCAATTTTGTTTTTGCAAGATCTCACTGAGCGCACAGTTTCTTTCTTCTCCCAAATACTCGCCAAGCTGCTACCAACCCCAAGGTTGGCAGTTCCAACCCAGGTCACAGCTGTGCCGCAGGAAGTTTTGGCAAACTGCTTCTGTCAGAAGACGCCCTGGAGCAGTTCCAATCAGCAACACGGGCTGGGTTCTGGCTCAGCACCTGTCCCCCCAGGTGTGATCGCTTTGACTCTGGTGTGTAACCCTGTGTCCTTGGCTATATTTTTCACCTCGTATCATCATTTGTATCCACTCCATTCTGGCTGGACCATTTCTCACACACTAGTTTCCCTGCCCACGATGTCATTGAGACAATGGCAATGTTTGGGTGTTTTAACCATGGCAACAAATGGCTGTGTGTGTTTGTGCTTATAAGATAAGGAGTGACTTTCAAAGTTTTCAAAACTGTCTATAGGGTAACCCAAAACATCTTGCTTGTCAAATGACTTCTGGAGGTGTGTGTGGAGGGGGTGGGTGCAGGTTATCCATTTTTCTACACTCAGCCCCTTCACGCCCCTCCCCACTCCCATTCTGCCTTCCCCAAAGAATGGAGGGAGAAAAGAAAAAGGTCATCCCCTCCACCAAATTTAGTCCTGGATTGCCACCTGCTGGCCCCTTTTGGTATCGTCACCTTGAGATTACTCTTTCTCCCCTGAAAGCACTGATGGGTTTGAACCGCTGACCTTTCAGTCACACCTGAAGACATTTAACCTTTTAAAATAACATTTTATATCATCTCAGGTGTACATGTCCCTGGCAAATGAGGCCTCCGTTTAACAATTTCTACACCGAGGGTTCTGTGGCCTTGGCTGCATTCCTTGTGTCATCATACCATTGTGGTTGTACCGTTTCTCACACTCTAGTTCCCAAAGGTGCCCTTTATTTTCTGAGCCAGTCTGTTACGATCTTCAAGATGATGACCTTGAGACAATTTCAGTTCAAGGTCTAAAGAATATCTTCGGACAGTGGTCTGGGGGAGTCCTCTGGTCTCAGTTGGCCCAGTAAACCTGGACTTCTGTAGAAGCTGAGTTCTGGCTCATATTTCTCTCCCATTCTGTCGGGTTCTGTCAATGGTGACCCTGATCTGAATGGTTGGTAATTATGCCACACACTAGCTAGGTGTTCTGGTCGGAGTGTAGATAAAGCCTGGGTTCTAGAGAGGCTACCTCTATTGGGAGCTATATGATAGACTCTACGTTTTGTAAAACAGACCTGAGCCCACATCTAGCCTGGAGGCCTGTGCCTGCTTGTGGTGTGTGTGTGTGTGTGTGTGTGTGCGCGCATACGCGCGCGTGTGCACGCACTTCTGCATGGGGGAAGAGAAATCTTATCATCTATTTGGGGGAAGAGAAATCTTATCATCTATTCCCTGGTTTCAAGTTCAACACGCCCTTTATGATAAGCTGGAAAGCCTCCCCGGAGCAGTAGTGGCTGCATGCATTTTCATATGGCCTTGACCCCAAGTGAATGCCCCCAGGCCTTCGTCTTGCTCATACAGCCATCACTGGAGGGGCATCGAGGAGAAGAGCATTGCATCAATGTAGATCATTTAGGCATCTACCCTCTTTGTTTATTAGTTGTGTATGATTTCTAGTGATCCAGGATGTTCCCATATCCACGTCTTTCCTAATAATGAGTGCGTGGATACACCTAGTGGCATTGCTTCAGCATCAGAGGGGCGCACAGCCCACCCCCGATCGCACACACACAGCCCTCCCTGGCTGTGTTTTATGCCTGTTACTTCACACATGCCCTTCCTGGACTGCTGGACAGAGCTGTTCCCGGTTCTGCTTGGCTCAGCCCTGAGATCCTCCGGCACCTTGCTGACTGTGACTGATGGCTACTATTATCCAGCAGGTGGCAGTAAAGCACCTGGTTTTGACCAAATCCAGCCACCGGGGTCCAGCTGAAGCAGCTTGGCAAACTCAGCAGTCTGTGGGCCCAATCCAGCCAGGCTTCCAGGCAACTGGTAAATCAAGTTTTCTGAGAACAGCCACCTCGGACGCCTCTGCCCACCGGTAGCAGCAGTTGAGTTGGATGTGTTTAAGCATTGCAGAATACGGTCCTGTATGAAAGCTTGCCCATCCCTCTTGTAACAGACACCCCGAGAGCTAGACTTGTTCTCCGTGGGAAGCCTTTTCCAATGTCCACAGGGAGAGCCTTGTGGGTCCCCTCCTCGAGCTCCCCAAACCTTTGCCTCTGCCTGCTTTGAATCCTAAGTCTGAAAGAGAAAGTTTTGTGGTTGACCCTCTAGGACAGAGTAGAACTGCCTCTGTGGGTTCCTGAGACTGTAACAGTTTCTAGTAAGGAGCAGAAAGCCTCTTCTTCTCCCAAGGGGGGGGGCGGTGCTTTCAAACTGTTGACCCTGCCGTTCCCAGCCCAACGTCTAACATACGCAGCCACCTCTCTGAGTCGGAACGGACTAGTTGGCGGTGTTTTTAGTTTCAGAGTGTTCCTTTAAGGAGCCCTGGGGAGAGAGCAGGTAAGCCTTCGGCCATGAATCTAAACGTGGCCGCCAACCACTCCACAGGAGAAAGATGGAGCCATCCACTTCTGTACAACCCACACACAGCCTTGGATGCCCTGGGGGACACTGGCCTCTGACTTCCTTCCATGGTTGCTGTGAGTCAGAATTGACCTGAGGGCAGTGGACTCCACCCCTGCAAGACCGAAAACAGCAAGGATGCTGGTTCAAAACCGCCCAGGGACGCCCCTGGAGGAAAACTGGTGAACGGATCCATCCAGATTTCAGCTCAGAGAACCTCCCAGCATGTTTCTGTCATCACACAGGCTCTGGAGGAGTCAGAATGGACTTCCCCACAA
Organism: Nesogale talazaci; assembly: GCA_004026705.1. Lineage (NCBI taxonomy): Eukaryota > Metazoa > Chordata > Mammalia > Afrosoricida > Tenrecidae > Nesogale > Nesogale talazaci. The sequence goes on along the minus strand of PVJH01024379.1, from coordinate 77 downwards.
AATACTTCACAAACAGAAGCCTTCGTGCCACCAAAGGCTTGTCTTGGTTCTGCCCAGGTCACCAAAGCGCCCCCCCC